>VZQC01005846.1:1599433-1683335 GCA_009823505.1 Rhizomys pruinosus
CTCTGGAGGTGATAGAAGAGAAACTTGGCAGCAGACTACAAGACATAGGTGTAGGAAAAGACTTCCTAAATCAGACAGCAGCTGCACAAGAAATAAGATCAACAATTGACAAATGGGACCTCATTAAACTCAAAAGCTTCTGTACATCAAAAGAAACAATAAAGGAAGTGAAGAGAAAACCCACAGAGTGGGAGGAAACCTTCACTGCAGACACATCTGACAAAGCATTAATTTCCTGAGTATACAAGCTACTCAAAAAACAAAGATGAAAGAAAACAAATGAATCGCTCAAAAGATGGAGCAAAGATCTGAATAGAGTCTTCACAGAGGAAGAATTAGAGATGGCAGAGAAACATCTTAAGAAGTTTTCAACTTTGCAAATAATTAAGGAAATGCAAATTAAACCCCTTTGATATATCATCTTACTCCAATAAGACTGGCTAGGATCAGGAAAACGAATGATACCAAGTTCTGGAGAGGTTGTGGGGAAAGGGGAACACTCATCCATTGCTGGTGGGAACGTAAACTTGTACAGCCACTATAGAAAGCAGTGTGGAGAACCCTTAGAATACTCAAAATGGGCCTGCCATTTGACCCAGTCATACCACTCCTGGGTGTATACCCACAAGACTCATCTTACTGCAGAGATACATACACAGCTAAGTTTATTGCAGCTCTGTTCACAATAGCAAAAAGATGAAAACAGCCCAGGTGCCCCTCAACTGATGAGTGGATATAGAAAATGTGGTACATGTACATAATGGAGTTCCAAATTCTATAATCACTAAAGTCCTAACCAGTTGATCAGCCTTGCCGAAGATTCGGTCCAAGATTCATGTCTTTATCTTTCACATGACTATGTACATTTTTTATGTGCTAATAAAATTAACCCAGATTTCTATGACTGTGAGAAAACTTGTCTTCTTTTAGGCATAGAGCAGAAGTGGACCAGGAAGAGCAGAGAATGATCAAAGAGTTTGACAGCACAGATCTACCTTCTGTTAGTAGTCATATTTGAAAACCATATTAGGATTGTTTCATCTGCCAAGAAATTGGAAGTGCAGAAGTGGCAAAGGAAAACTGAACCAACAGATGTAAAGGAGCAGGATTTGATTCAAGACAATTGTAGTGAGAGGGACACATCACGACACTAGAATGTGCTATTGGAAAATCTGAAAAGGGCTGAAGGTTGGGCTGGGTGGCTGAGCAAGCAACATTTGCTCACTGGTGCTTGTAGGAATTCATGCTTTCTTTCCCTTTTACTGAGCTTCCCTGGAAATATTGCAGGATCTTTCTTGATGATTACTTTTCACAAAAGGATAGTTTCTAAATTCTAGGAGACTTTCCTATGCTATAGGAATTCCAAAAGTCTAGGAAATGGTTACTTCCCACAAAACACAGAAAAGATGGCAAATTTTCTGAACCAAATGTTTTTAAAAAAGGAAGATTGGGGTGCTTATAGTCAGAAAGAAAACTGTGTAGAAGTTAGCCAGGCCAAAGGGAACTTCATCACCTTGAACAAGGACATACTTGCATTTGGAGGATGTAGAAGAAGATATGTTTCCCTCCTGATGAGCACAGAGGCAGGGGAGTAGAATACCTCAGATCTGCCCCCTTTTTATTCTGTTTCTTGGGAAACCAAGGAAAAGGTTTATGTTTCAATTTCTTCCTGCACTATGCTCAGCTCTTGCAAACTAAATATTCTTTGCCTCCAGGTAAACTCAGAGCCTTATTGGTTTGGTAATATCCCTAGAAATTATCAGACAACAATTGCCAACTATTTCATAGCGAATATGAAATTTGGAACAGTGCTTCCAGTTGGGTATTCCTCACTACTATTACAATCATCCTCACTACTATTAAAACAAATTAGAAAAGAAATAAGAAAGATCAACTCCTGGCAATAAAAACTGTAGATGTTAAAGATTCAGCTCTTCACGAGACTAAAGTATGAACAGTGCTAAGAATTATCAACTTTTTTCTTTTTTTTAGAGAAGATAAGACCTTTATATGTTGCCTACACTGCCTTGGATCCTTTCACTTCTACTTCTGAATCCTGAGAATATAAGCCTGCAACACCACATGCAGTAGGCTAATTGACTTTTAGTATTACAAAAATTGTACCTGACTTAATTCTCATTATTAAAGTCCAACAAGGAACCTAAGTTACATATCTACAATGCAACCTCTTGGGGCTCTTATTTTCAATAAAAGAATTTAAGAATGGACTCAAATGGGAACCCAAAGACAATCTTTATTTGTAATGTATCTTTTCATTAAAATTTTGTGCATTTCATACAAAACATCTTAATCATCTTATACCTCCTCACCCATCCACACCTTCCTGTACCATCTCCCACCCCCCCAGAATTCATGCATTCTGCATTATATGTTAAGGCCTATTACATCAAGTTAGTGTACCCAGATATCTCTCAGTGCAAATTTATCCACTGGGGTCTAGTCAGCCTATGTAGGGTCTCCTCCTTAAAGAAGAACAAATTTCCATAACCCAGCACTAATCAGCTGCCAATAGTTCTTTGACTAAAGTTGGGCCCTGCAGCCCATTTTCCCAGTTCTCTGCTGGGTTTTTGTCTGGTTGATTTTCCATGGGTCTTGTGCTTGATGAAACCCTTGTTGAATGTTCATGTGAGCAAAGTTCCAGAAACCTGTAGGTCTCTTTTTCCTTATGGTCATGCACCACATCCCTTGACTTACAATCTTTCCACCACCTTTTCCAAAATTGTCCTTGAACCTTGGGTGGTAATGATTTGATAGTGTCCTATCCAATGAAAAGCACTCTGGAGTCTCTTATTCTTTGCACTTTGGCTGGTTGTGGCTTTCTTGGTTAATCACCATGTGTTGCATGAGAAAGCTTCTCTGGTGAGTGTTGAGAGATGCATTAATATTTATTTTGCTACTCCCTGTTCCACTGTGTTCCCTCAGCCTTTGGAGTAGAAGTTGCATTGTAGATATGCCACTCAGGGCTTGGAACTTTGTAATAGTCTCCATCGATGCAAAAAAAGCTTCTTTGATGAATGCTGAGAGATACATTTATTTGTAAATATAAGGATATATATTTAGAATATACTAAGAAATTATGTTGGTCTAAGGATGTGACAAATGTAAATATTTCTCTCTAGTGTCTATGTCATCTCCAGCCATCTGTATTTGGCTATGTTTATAGAATCACACATGAGTTCCCTCCTATAGAGCAGGCCATAAGTCCAACTAGACAGCTTTTGATTACTCACAAGTACCACTACTACACCAATAGAGATTATTTGCTAGGCTGGTCATTGTTATGCTAGTAAGAGTCCTATTGTTTGTTTCAAGATCACTATTCACCCAACTAAAAATGAGATTCAAACTTCCGGGGGTGTGTCTGGGATTGAGTAAGTGGTTGCTAACATTTCAATCAGCATGCTTCAGAGTCACAAGAAAGGGTCACAGGACCTCTCTGTTTATGTCTGCGAGTTGGGATGATGTGATGATACAAAGATCTGGCACTGGCTACTAGGAGACGATGTCACACTACCTATTTAAATGACCTGCTGCATTGAATAAATCAGAATTGTACTCTCTGCTGTGTCCACAAGAGTCGTTGAAGTGATCTCACCTGCGTACTCTCTTCACAGCTTGTTCCACCATGGAACTGATACCTTCCTACAAAATTCCTCTCCAATGCCTTAAATTCTTAAGAATTTCCTTTATTATTTTACTGTAGAGCTCATAATTCCTGCAGCTTGATGCTGTAAAGGTAAACATTTGACTCAGCAAGTTGAAAAGAATATGTAAAATTTTCTGTGAGGTGTGTATCATTATTTCTGTGCACACTAGATGGAGATACTCTTACATGGTTAAATGGTTTAAGGAAGGAATATGATTCTTTATTTTTATGCTGTGTGGGGGAGCTGAGATATATCTCAATGGAAAAATGTATCCTTAACATTTGTAAGGCTCTGGGTTGGATCCCAGCACTTCAAAAATCAATGAATAAAAATGAAAAAAATAGACTTTGAAAGTACAGGAAATTTGCCGGGCGTGGTGGCGCACGCCTTTAATCCTAGCACTTGGGAGGCAGAGGCAGGTGGATCTTTGTGAGTTCAAGGCCAGCCTGGTCTACAGAGTGAGTTCTAGGACAGCTGGGGCTACATGGAGACCCTGTCTCAAAAAGACCAAAAAAAAAAAAAAAAAAGAAAGTTTTTTTTTTTTTTTATTTAAAAAATTAATATATATATAGATATGTATAGATATATATAGATATATATAATATATATAGATATTAATAGATATATCATATATATACAGGTGTTTTTGCGATAAGGTCTCCCTGTATCCCCAGCTGGCCTGGACCTCACTATGTGGACCAAGCTGGCATTGAACTCACAGAGATGGGCCTGGTTCTGCCTCCTGAGTGCTAGGATTAAAGGTGCACTCCACCAAGTCTTGCTGCATACTCTCTTCATAGCTTCTTCCACCATGTAACTGATACCTTCCTACAAAATTCCTCTCCAAAGCCTTAAGTCCTTAAGAATTTCCTTTATTATTTTACTGTAGAGCTCACACTTCCTGCAGCTTGATGCTGTAAAGGTAAACATTTGACTCAGCAATGAATATTTTTATGCAAATTAGGGGAAATGGAAGTCTAAGGTGAAATGAGCCCAATACATTATCTTTGCACCTTTTTTGTTCTGCATGTTCTGAGTTCATGGCAAGTTTGAAGGAAGGAGAATGAGGTGAAAAGAGAGCTATATGGAAGAAGGATGGAAGGGAGAAAAAAGAGTGTAAGAGTCAAGAGGAAATTCTCAGCCAAAAGAAGCTTGCAATCTTCACAATCTGAAGAGCACCAGAGAAGGAAAAGAAAAGGCTATCCTGCAGGGAACTGGGGACTGACTTTGACTTTAATCTAATTGTTGACTTCTACATCCATTAAAGTTAAATGAACCTTATGCATAATATTCTATTGTGACAAGACATCAAATTTCCATAATCGTACACATTTATTGGGCATACCTGTTAGTATACTGGATGAAGTGGGATCAAAAATCATGTCTACATATATTTTACATTTCTCAACTATTACAATGAAATATGAATGCTTACATATTAAATTGCATGAGTGTAAGTGAGATTGTTTTATTCAAAGCAATCAGCTGTAAAAGATCCTTCTTCATTAATTTGTGTCAAGGAACTCCCCACCTGGAGTTCACTCAATGGCATTGTTATTGATGAATGACAACTTTTCTGATGCAATCTTTGGTAAGAGGATTATTTTTAATAAAATGCTTTTTCATGGGAGATTTATAATCTCACACTTCTGTTCTGTTGCAGAATAGTTTATTGTCTCCTGTTTGCATAATTTTCATTCATTATTTAGATAATAATTCCCTTGGAAGTCCTTGCAGGTAACAGAGTAAACTGGATAAACTGGATTATTAATGGATTTTGTCATAGATTTCACTTTTGAACAAAACAGTTCAGATTAATAAATGATAGGTAAGAATTAAATATTTATTAATAAGTACTGAGCAGAGCCTTCCAAATTCTCTGTACTACTTAGCGATACTGGTCAACAAGTTCTCTGGAACTCTCAGTAAACAAACATTGCTCCTTTGCAGTTGTAGTTGTCAGGGCCAGCCACACATTACATTGTAAAATTGTTTGCAGAGGCACAATCTGATGCTGATTGTTAAGAATGCAAACTGTCATTTATTCCTTGGCTTGAAATCAGAGAAGTAGTTTTTATTTTTATGTTTTATTTTCTTTAACTAATCTCGTTTTATCCATTCAGAAGGAAATTGAGTATTGTCAGTAGGCTCTAAGCACCCTGGGAAAAGCAGAAGTCCTTGGTACAAATTACTGTGCTGGATAAGGAAAGATGTCAGAACACAGTCATTTTAGGATGAAGTTTCTAAATAAAGTAGAGAAAAAGATCAAGATCTATTAGGTGAGGAGCTGTGAAGATAAGAACAGCCCTATGCCTCAAGTAAATGAGACTTCCAGAAACAGGCAGTGAATTTTTTTTTCAGTTCCTACCCTTAAAACCCAAAATATACTAAAGTAAAATCATAAGACCATTTATGCTATAAGCTATATTAAACTGTAATGATATTGCCCAGGCTTCTGCTGCTCAGAGTCAGAAACAAAGTTTCAATATTCATGCAGATTAGGAGAGATTCAAGGCCATAGACCTCACTTGTGTGGGTTTCAGGAGCCTTTTCGCATCAGTTCTGAACACTTTAATCCGGGTCCTGGGAACCTGGGAGGTCCAAGCAGAGTAGGATCTGCCTCCATTTGGACTGCTGTGAAAGTGCCGAAGACCTGGTGCCTCCAAAGCACCAGGGCTCATTTCTCCCAGTTCTGGAGCCTGAGAAGTCTAGTTTTAAGCTGTCAGTAGATTGTTTCTGGCAACAGCTTTTTTTTTTTTTTTTTTTCCTGGTTCTTTTTTTTTTTTTTTTTTATTACATCTTCAGTTTTCTCAGACCTATTTTTTAAAATATTTTATTGAAGTTTTGTGAATTTCATAAATCATTTCTCAGTCCAATTTAGATTCATTTCCCCTTCCATGCCCCCCACTCCACCTGAGTTCATGCATTCTGCTGTACCTGCCTTGTAGCTTCCGCTGGGTCTCTCTAAAGTTTTTCAAAGCAGAGGATTATTGTTTTGGGGAGAAAAAATATATATATCACCTATACTAAAATTATGTTATCTGAAAATAAACTATATGTTATTACCTAATCATATTTCAAGATTCACATTTTTCCCTTTTAATTTTATATAACTCTAAAATATGCCCTCCACACATAATCCAAGATTACAGTCTGAAAATAAGTGGTAGGTTAATTTTAGAGCCTGTTAAGGGTTCACATTATAAGAACACAGTTGCGGGCTGGAGAGATGGCCTAGCGGTTAAGAGCGCCGACCGCTCTTGCAGAAGACCCGGGTTCAATCCCCAGCACCCACATGGAGGCCGAGAACCTTCTGAAACTCCAATTCCAGGAGAACTCCAGTTCTGGGGGAATCCGACACCCTCTTCTGACCTCCGCGGCATTGCATGACACGGGTGCACAGACTTGCATGCAGACAGTACATTCATACACATACAGAAATAAATAAAATAAAATAAAATAAATTGAAAAAAGAACACAGTTGCTTTCAGATAAAGAGGAATATAACAATAATGTTTCTCAGTTTGCCTTACAACTAGGTACTTGGTGCTAGCATCCAAAATGTTTTTCTGAGATTGTTACTTCACTTATCATAATATCCTCTAGTTCCATCCATTTACCTGCAAAGTTCACGATGTCATCTTTCTTTACCATGGCATAGAACTCCGTTCTGTAAATGTACCACATTTTCTCTATCCATTCATTGGTTGAGGGGCAATTGGGTTGGTTGTACCTCTTTGCTATTGTGAAGAGAGCTACAATAAACATGGCTATGCATGTATCTCTGAGGATGAGTCCTATGGGTATATACCCAGGAGTGGTGTAACTGAGTCAGGTGGTAGGCTCATTTTGAGTCTTTTAACTGCTTTCATAGTGGTTGTACAAGTTTACATTCCCACCAGCAGTACAGGTGTTCCCCTTTCCCCACAACCTCTCCAGCATTTGGTATCATTTGTTTTCTTGCTGCTAACCAGTCTTATGGGAGTGAGATGTTAAATTAGATTGGTTTTAATTTGCATTTCCTAATTAGTGATGTTGAACACATTTTAAAATGTTTCTCAGACATGTTTATTTCCTCTCTTGTGAAGTCTCTGTCCAGCTCTTTACTCCATCTTTTGAATGAGTTTTCTTCTTTGTTTTTTGAGTAGTTTATATACTCTGGAAGTTAGTGCTCTGTCAGATGTAGCAACAGTGAAGGTTTCCTCCCCTCTGTGGGTTTTCTCTTCATTTCACTGATTGTTTCTTTTGCTGTACAGAAGCTTTTGAGTTTAATGTTGTCCCACCTTTCAATTGTGAACCTTATTTCCTGTGGAGCTGCTGTCTGATTTAGAAAGACTTCTCTTATGCCTGTGTCTTGTAGGCTGCTGCCAACAGTTTCTTCTATCACCTTCAGAGTTTCAGGTGTCACATTGAGATCTTTGATCCATTTGGAGTTGAGTTTTGTACAGGGCAAAAGGTAGGGGTTTAATTTTATTCTTCTACAGGCGATGATCCAGTTTTGCCAACACCATTTGCTGAAGATGCTGTCTTTCCTCCGCTGAGTCTTCTTGGGACCTTTGTAAAATATGAGGTGGCTGAAATTGTGTGTACTCAAGTTTGAATCTTCAATTTTGTTTCTTTGGTCTATGGGTCTGTTTTTGTGCCAGTACCAGGCTATTTTGATGACTATAGCCTTGTAATATAGTTTGAAGTCTTGTATAGTGATCCCACCTGTATTGCTCTTTTCCCTCAGGGTTGCTTTGGCTATTCAGGGTCTTTTGTTTTTCCATAAGAATTTAAGGATTATTTTTCCAAGTATGTGAAGGAAGTCTTGGGGATTTTAATTGGGATTGCATTGAATCTGTATATTAATTTGGGTGGAATGGAAATTTTTACTATATTAATTATTCCAATCCAAGAGCATGGGAGATCTTTCCATCTTCTGATGTCTTCTTCAATCTCCTTCTTCGTGGGTTTAAAATTTTTTCGTAGAGAACTTTGGTGTCTTTGGTTAGGTTTGTTCCTAGGTATTTTCTTGTTTTTGAGGCTACTGTGAGTGGGAAGTTCTCCTTATATTACTTTTTCAGTTGCTTGTTGTTGGTGTAAAGAAAGACTACCAATTTTCTAGGTTAATTTTGTATCCTGCCACTTTACTGAACCTCCTAATCATTTCTAGGAGTTTTCTGATGGAGTTTTTAGCATTGCTTAGTAAACTATCATATTGTCTGCAAATAGGGAAAGCTTGACTTCCTCTTTTCCAATTAGTACTCCTATAATTTCTCTTTCTTGCTCTATTGCCCTAAGCAAGTATTTCAAACACTATATTGAAGAGAAATGGTGATAGGAGACAGCCTTGTAGCATTCCTGTCTTTAAGGTGAATGATTCTAACATTTCTCCATTTAGGATGATGTTAGCTATGGGTTTCCAGTCCTCTTAACCACTGAGCCATTTTGTTATGGTATTCAGTCATGGGTTATAAATACTTGCTTTTCCTCTTACTTGCTATTCTGATAGTTCATAATGGAATAAAAAATAGCCCTCTGCATATTGCATTTTTTTCTCCCGATTTCTTGTTTTTCCCCTAATAAGCTTATTAATTGTTACATAGTCCATCCTGCAAACAGTAAACTCTAAACTCAAAGGAAACATTTCTTATTAATGAGAAATCTGCCTGGGTATGCAAAAGTGTAAGCCACATAAAAGTCTAATAATGGCCAGGCATGGTGGTACACGCCTTTAATCCTAGCACTAGGGAGGCAGAGCCAGCTGATCTCTCTGAGTTCAAGGTCAGCCTGGTCTAGAGAGTGAGCTCCAGGCCAGCTGGGACTAAAGGGAGACCCTGACTCAAAAATACAAAAATCACCCCTCTAACCATGATATTTACATTCCCTTCCTCCACACATTCACTCTCATCTCACCTCATCTCATGAGAGATTTTGGTTAATGTTTGTCCCTTGTTTGCTGGCTTTGTGAATGACATAAAGGGAAGATGGTGTTTTAGCATGAAGAAGGTAAATATATGAGTAATTAAATGTTAGGATCCTTGTCTCAGGCTCACAGACAAGCACACACACACACACACACACACACACACACACACACACACACACGTACTTATCTTGAATGGGTTTTCTCACCTGACTGAGATAGTTACCCTTTAAAGTAGATGATAAAGGCAAATGTATATGAAAAAATGAAAAGGTGACCGCCAAATCAGGAAGCTGCTCTGTTTAGTAAAAGGCAAAAGATTTATAAGAACGAAGAGAAAATTAAGTTAGGAAATGCCCTTAATCTGATAATATATCTGCCTTATGTAAATCATGATTATTACATTTCATTGTACTGTCAGCCATGGGTATTAAAATATATGATAATTAACACTATTTGTAGTGAATCAAATTCTTTAAGCTGAAAAGGATCACTAGACACATTTTGCTGATATCACTGTAAAAGCCTGTGTCCCCAAGAATGGTAGAATTTATACAAAGTTAGAAGGAAAGAAAATACCAATGATAAAATTCTCTTAATGTTTCAGTACCTAATGTGTGATAATATTGAATCATTAAAATCCTCTTGCAGTGTAGGAAAGGGAGGGTGCATCTGAAATATGCTTTAGATCTTAGCAAATTTCCAGCCACTAGGAAGCTGGGTAAGCAGGAAGCAGGATAGTGTGGTAAGAATTATGTTGTAGATCAATGTCTATAGCATTAGCCATGTGATCAATCCAGAGGACAGCCTAGGAAGGGCATGGATAACCACAGATGAGCTACCTGTGAATCCCTCAAAGGGTGTCTGTGGCAGTGAGTGTTTAGCATAATTAGGAAGGAACAAGCTAATAAAACTGTGAATGGCTCAGCATGGTATAGTCTGAGTTCCATGGTTTAATATTTACAGGGTCTAAGCAGATGGCTTTCCTTCTAAGCATCTATTTATTTATGCTTTAGATGGTGAGTCAAGGAGAAAGTAGTTTGAAGCATGTAAGCACTTAATAAATTATATTTTTCCCAGTTTGGAGGGAAGGAGCCTTTACCTTTTGTGGGGGCTTGGATCCCCTGGCCAACATCTCCTTGGTAGAATAATCCATTGTTGATGTCAGAGCTTCTGTATTAATATATTTTGCTTAAGTGCATAGCTTAAGGAGACTTTAGCATTATATTTGGTTCTGAATAGAGAATAATCCTTTTCACAGTTTCTATGTCCATTAGTCAATAAAGAAGGCAGTTTTACCCATTTTACAAGAGAATACCTCTATAACAGCTGGCTCTCATCTACAGCTGGAGAACAACCTCATCATCATATTTCACCTTATTCTATGGGGGGGAGTTAAGAAAGTCTCTTGTATTAAAACCTTTGCGGCACCTAGAAGGTAAGCTTCATTAGGATTCATTAAAAATCGTTGTTACTAGTAGGATCCAGAGAGGGGCCTGATGTCTGCAGCAATCTGAGGCATTTCTTCCCTTCAATGCCCAGAGGAGTCAATACTTCTGCTGGCACTTTCTGGTACATCCTACTCACTGCAAAGCTGCATTTTCTTTCTCAGCCATTAAGTTGGTGATACTCTGGCCTGTTGGAACATACAAATCCTTTCCCATAGTTAGCTTTAAGATTTGGATTGCAAGGTTTTTTGACAAAAAGTTTTCCTATCTATCTATATCCCCCTTTTTTATTTTAGGTTTTTATTTTTGACCCATGAGTCTCAAAAAAGCAGTTGTATTATACATACCTATAGGGTGGAATCAAGGCACAGATTTCATCAAGTTCACCCATGCTATTTTGGGTTACTGTATGTGATTAACTTGGGAAACAAACTTTATTTTTAAATTAAATCATCATATAGATGAAAGAGATTGCTACCAGATGATACTATATGACAGCAAAATTATACAGAACATTTGTTTATACCAATCCCAAAGTAATTGTTATACAGTTTTTAATTAAAGCTAATGTGGACAACAGCAATTTATACCACCAATTAACTCAGATGCATTACCGTTTTTATCAGCCTTTAAACCAATGTTGTTTAATATACATATATTTACTTTTACTAAGTCCTAAAACACCATGTATCCTGTAGACAGAGTCTGGGCAACTTGCCTCCAAACTGGGATATCTGCAGGAAGAGAGGCGATAAGGCCCTGCTGTTGAAGACGTGATATAAACATGGGAAAGATGTATGGAGACTGCACTTGCAAGTATACAGATGGTCTCTGGAATGCCAGAGAGTTTTACCAAAGGCCACCAAACCAATAAAGCAAATATAGGTCTCCTTGAGTCAAGCAAGACTCCTCCGTCAGCACCAGCTACACCTCATCTGCCTGGAAATACTGTACAACAGTGGCAGTCATATGTCTGTATATCCCAAATCTAATTGGCTATTAGCTCTCTCCTTGGAGGAATAACCCACGGCTGATGCCACAAGCTTACATCCTCTAATGGTTAGGAGATGTTATAAACCACACAAAGACTCTGTCATACTTAACAGAAGAAAATGTAATTCATGGATTAACATACCATCCAAACATCTGTACCAAACATCTATACCAAAGTAACCTACCATAACAATTAGTACTGTTTAAATACCTATATATCTAATTGTGTGTGCTTCATTAGTAGGATCGAAAGGCTATATATTATACTATTTAAATACCTATATATATAATTGCATGTGCTTCATTAGTAGGATCAAAAGGTTATGCCTGGACAAGCTGGCAGCCCATGAAAGAAAACAGCCAGAATTGACTAGAGACCAAGACAACAGCTCCAGAGAAAGTAGACTGTTTGCTTCTCATCCACCTGTGCCCCTTTTCTAAGCCTAGGGAACAATCTGCGGAAGAGGGGGCGCGAAGGGCTGCGATTGGGGTGAATGGTGAAACTACAACAATATAAACTGGACACTCATTTGATCAACTTGATTGAACATACAAGCCCCCCCTGCTGGATGGTGGGACCCATGAGCTGTGTGGGTTTGGGCACAACTGCTCGCAAATTGGTTTTACATGAAGGATGCTTGTACTCACAAATTATCACTTATTGTTAAAAAAAATGAAAACAAACCAAACCAAAACAAAACAAAACAAAAAAAAACAGAGAAAGATGCAGAAAAGTTACGGCAGAATGCACGATATGGGATGGGTAGGGGTGGGGTGGGGGGAAGGAAGGGGATATATGCCTGAACTGAATTGGAAAATGATGTATGAAATACACAAAGCATCGATAAAAAAAATAAAAAAATAAATTATATTTTTCATTTACAAAATTACTGTGGCATATTCAGGAGAATGTGACTATATCTGTTTATCTTCAATGAAAGTTTCAAATTAGTTAAACACAATGAAGGTGTGAAAGGGATGTCAGGAGTCAGGGGATTTCTGATGAAACCCTATCTCAAAACCAAATCAAGAAGAAGGAGGAATTTAATGACAAAAATGGATAGTTTGACACTGAGGTGTCCAGGAGCAGACACTGAGAAGATAAGGCTGTGAAATGTTTACATGGGATCAGAGACTGCTTAAAGTAGCAGAAAACAGGATAGAGCTGAGAAAGAAGTTGACCTGATGGGTAGCTGGGGCTGCTACAGTCTCAGAGCTTCAGCTTCCTGTGTAGGGAGAATGTCTTTCAGGGTAGCTGGAATGGTCTATGTACCCTCACTTAGCCCTAGAGCAAGGCAGTTCACAGCTGAGATGCACCTCTAGACTCTCTCTGCAATGTACCTGCATGTAGCTGTCCCAGGGACATCAGAACACTTGCATCATTTTCCTGCTGCCCCAGTGACTGCCAGGCATCACAGGAAGATGGAACTTCCAAGTTCTCTTGAGTTCATCTGTGTGAGTCTTCACTTTCTCTTTTGACCAGAAATGATTATCCGGCACTTCTTAAGGAAGACAGGGGACAGGACTCAATTTGCATTAAGAAGGGTCAATTTGACAAAATCCTGTGAACTATTTGAAGATATAAAGGGATAAAGACAGACTGCTATTTAATTGTTGCTTAAAAATACATATAAGGTGACAAAAATAAAGAATATAGAGAGAAGGAATGAAATTAAAGCTATAGTTAATATTTTACTATTGAATGACATTAGATGTAGGAAAAAGTATTAAGTCTAGGTATGAGTGGTGAAAAGCAGTGCCTTTTTAAAATTTTCCTATCAGAATGTCTATGAAAAGATTAATAGCATCAGCCAGTATTTACTACACGCTTATGCATACCGTCCACTGTGCTAATCACTTTATGCTTTGGCCTATCTCACAAATAATCCCATTGTCATCTTTTCTGCCCTTCTGAGCTTTATAGAAATGACTTATTCATAAAGCTTTATGGTGCCTTCTAATCATTATGATTCTATTTCCAGTATCTGTTTGTTAGGCATGGTCATGTGGCAGTGGAGGAAGCCAAAGTGAAAAGTCAGAAGTTTCTGAGATAGTTTTCTTTATCAGTAGATAAAAGGAGGAAGTTAAAGATATGCCTCTGGGTTTGGACATGTGAGATCTGTCTATATATCCTTTCAATTTAAATTAATTAATTCAAATTGACATAAAATTTAGGTACTTATGGTGATCAGGTTCTCTTGTAGCACATCTGCAATACAGATGCTTTAATCTAGCTAATTAACATAGCTCTCATCTTTGTGGTGAGAATAGTTAACATCACCTGTCCTTGGGGGTCACTGAAGAATACAACCAATCAACAACTCCTGTGGATACTATGCCTCCTTTCTAACATCATACTCTTTGTGTCATCAAGAAGAAAGCCAAGAGTCTTCCAGAGACTGACTGAGCACCCTGGTACCATGGAGCCACACTGACTGAACAGAGTCAGCTAGCTTTCCAATATGAGGCAGAATAATTTTATCATTGTTTAAGCCCATTTTTAGCTTCTTTATTGCTTCCATGTTAAAAACATCCTGATATAAATGTGCCTAACATGATTATTTATCTGTGTGTGAAAGCGATAGGGAGTAAGGAAAGCATCCAAAGCATCCAAATATTACAAGAAGGGTAGATGGTCTTCTTGCAAAACTGGAAGATGTGACCATGTTAAAATTCAAATCATAAATGGCAGTAATTGGGATACCAAGAATGTTCCAAACCTTTGGTGAAATTACTTGCTTCTTTCGCACTTTTTCATATCTTGAGACTTGAATTTAGGGTTTCAAGGGCTTGAGTTTTCTTCTCATATTTAAGATGTCTTTTGATGCATGAGATTTCAATTTCTTGACACTTCTTCTTGTAACCCTGACATAGTTCCCCTGCTCCACTTACCACAGTAGATGAAGAATGCTATTAGCTCCATTAGCTGTGAATGGTGGTTATTAGCTTGTTAAAGAATTCACAGAAATTCAGCCTTTCATTAGTGGCTGTTGTTCAATTTTATGACATTTGACAGGGCCCAGTCCTCTGTGGCTCAAAGGACTGTGGATGGATTTTTGTAGCTGCAGAATTTTCAGTGTTGTGCTCTTTGATCAGAAGACTCTGCTACCAGAGTCTCAAATAATGTCTTTCAGTTTCCACGGTCTCTTTAGTGGGCCAGGGTGGAACTATTCTTTTCATCAGGATTAAACTGCTTAAATGTTTTCTTCTTCCAATAAAAATACTTTTAATTAATTATCTTTATGCATTCTTTATCATTTTAACATTAAATTATTTCCTAGATGAGCCAATAGGGTAAATAAGACTAGGAAAATCATGCTGCAAACAATTTTTTAAAGGACTCAGAAAATGTTAATTAAAATACAACTTTAATCAAATCTTAGCTGAGTTTTCTTTTTTAATTCTTTGTTGACAGAGGAGGGTTGTTATGATACATCTGTCTTTCAGAAACAAATTTTATAATACAAAATGTAGAAACTTAAAACAATTATAGGAAGAAACTGAAATATCATAAATCAACAAGAAGACATGAATTGGTAATTAAATATCCACAGAACACATGCTTGTGGTGTGTGTGTGTGTGTGTGTGTGTGTGTGTGTGTGTGTATGTGTGTTTCCCAAATACTGAGATTAGACATGATTTACAGTTATAGAGCAGTGGGCGGCAATACATCTCATGCATGTTGATACATTTTGCCAAAGGAAATACAACATTAAATATCAATTTCTTCACTTGTCTTCTAGTTGTCATGTTGTCTTAACTTCTCCAGGATTTTCCTCCAAACTCTGCTCCTTCTCAAATAAGTAATTTCTTAAAATTTTCAGAGACAATCACCACCTTACCAGTCCTTTTTTTCCATTTTTTCCTTATAATAAAACGAATACAGTCTCCCAGGACACCCACCACTGCCCCATATCTCTCAAGAATTAGTTATATACCTTTGGCACACGTAAGGATACCTGATATCTTCTCTAGAATTTATTTTAATTAGGTTTCTCTGTCTATATCAGAGAAAAATCTTTCCAAGATCACAAAAATAGTTTGGTAAGTGGTCACTGCTCTTCCTTATGTTAAGCAGTATTTCGACAACTTTCAGCACAGTTGATTGCCTTTCTCCCTGAAACACTCTCATCATACTTCTGATGGAGTGTCCCTCTTTTAGCCGCTTCATCCCCACTTCCGGTGTGGTTTACTTTCCCCTCGCAAACTACGAATGCTCTAGTCTTCCTCATCTGCCTTATGAAGAATTCTTGATTCTCCATAGAGACCAAATGTCAAAATAGCTTCTATCTCAGATCCAATATTGATGATTAACTATTTATTGTCTTCTGTGTCACTCCGGCTGGCCTAGAACTCACTATATAGATCAGGCTGACCTCAAACCCATGGAGGTATGCCTGCCTCTGCCTCCCAAGTGCTAGGATTAAAGAAATGTACCACATCTAGCTTAGAATTGATTAAAATTATTTATCATTTTTATTTTTTTAATGTGTATGAGTGTCTTGGCTGCATATAGGTAAATGCACTAGTGTCATGCAATGGCCACAGAGGTCAGAAGAGGACCTCAGATCCCCTGGAACTGGAGTTACTCATGTTGTTAGCTGCCATGTGGGTGCTAGGATTTGAACCTGGGTCCTCTGTAAGAAGAGCCAGTGTTCTTAACTGCTGAGCCATCTCTTCAGCCTCCTAAAATTGATTTTTTTTAATACACAATTCCATATAAGCTCTTAAACTAGAATCTAGGAGTTTTCTTGGATTTCCTTCTGTCCATTGTTGTACATGGCCTCCTCCCAATACACATATTTAAATATTCAGCATACCATATGCAGCATACTTTCAATTGTATCTTCTGTCTATCTTGTTGCTCTGTATTTCTATTATAGCCATCACTTGTAACTCATAGAATCTTAGTTTTTCAGTACCCATTTTATATGGTTTATGTACTTTTGTATTTATGAAGTTACCCTCAAGAAAGTATGACTTACATGCACTAAAACCATCTGTATTAGGTTTTAAGTTAATATGTTTGTCAAGTATTCACCTTTATGCCCTAGAAACAACAAAATGAAGCTATGGAATGTTCTGATGTCATCCTCTAAAATCCAACATCTTGGCATTTTTGTCCTTTTTCACTTCTGGACCAGGTAGCAAATGGTAGGCTCTCTGTTTTAATGGGTACATTATAGCTATTTGGTCATATATGCACAGATCCTGCACTTTAGAGAGTATAGTTTCTTCTGTATTTTATTTAGCTTAGCATAACCTTTTGAGATTCACCAATGTTGGGTAAACATAATATATTCCATTTTATTTCTGAATAGAAAATAATGACTGGGGCTGGAGAGATGGCTCAGCAGTTAAGAGCACCGACTGCTCTTGCAGAGGACCCAGGTTTGATTCCCAGCACCCACATGGTGGCTAAGAACCATCTTTAATTCCAGTTCCAGGGGAATCTGACACCCTCTTCTGACCTCTGCGGCATTGCACTACATGGGTACATGGGTGCACCAATATACATGCAGACAGTACACTCATACACATAATAAAAAGAAAATAATGTTTGATTATCTGAAAATTTTTGCATTAATCTATTAGAGATATCAAGTTTGTTTGCAGTCAGAGTCTACTGTGACTAATGATAAACCTTTTGGAGGATTTTCGTTTTTTATTTATCCAGGTTGGGTAACTGTGTCTCACTAACTGTTTTCTCTGACTTCCCATGAACATTCTTTACCAGAAAGTTAACAGGTTGCCATTCCCACATCCTCACTGATGCTTGCAATTTTCTGTAGTTTGAACCATTCAGTTGGACATGCGTTGGTATCTCATTGGGGTTCAATTAGCATTTCAGTGAAGACTGACAGTGTTGAGAATCTTCCTCTATTTAGTAGCTGTTAATATATTTTCTACATGAATTGTAGATACACTTTTTTGTGTAAGATATTATTATACTAAAATTACTAGTTTGTGCTTAGAATTCAGTACAGTGCCTCACATATGCTAAGAAACACCCAAACACAAAGATAAAACCTCAAAACCACTAATAATGAGTTCTATGGCTTCATCATACATTCAAACTAAAACATACTTTGTTAGATGTATGCAATGTGATAAATATCTTCATTTTATAGTTTGTCCTTCCATTACCTTGATTGTCATTCAAATAATAAAATGTAACAATTTCGATAAAATTAAATGTTTTTTTCTTATATAGTTGGTGTTTCCTTTGTTCTATAATAGTAATTTATCTTTAGTCCAAAGTTATGATTCTTTCTTTAAATATTTAAAGTTTTAGCTTTGACTGAAGCTCATAACAAAACCTACTTTGTACTAACATCTGTACCTGGTATATTATATGAGTCTAGGTACAATTTTTCCCTAATATAAAGAAAATGTTTAGTTTTTGAACCATACAATTGGCTCCTTTCCCCATTGAATTGCCTTTATGCCTTTGTCAGAAATAAATGGCTTTCTATGTGTGACTGTATATTTTGACATTGTATTCCATCCCTTTGATGTGTAAGCCAAACTTCACCAAATGTCACACTGTTTTGCTCAATAATTTTGGGTAATCCTTGCTTGAGGTGGTTTAAGTTCATCCATTTTCCAGGTGTTTTGTAATTTTAAACATTTTGCTTGAGATATATATATATATATATATATATATATATATATATATATTATATGTTAGTATCTGTTTCTAGAAGACTTAATGGATTCTAAAAAGACTCCTGAAAAGTAAGCTATAGTCTTGCTGAAAGTGACTGATATAGCTTTGGTAGCCCACTTATGTGGATTCTTCTTGTGGTTTAAAAAATCATTGAGCTATTGTGCATTTCATACAACCTTTCCTAACCAAATTTCAACCCATTTCCCCATCCATGTGCCCCCCCAACCCACCCAGAGCTTATGCATTCTGCCATACACATTAAGTCTTTTCTTGCGTTTTTTTCTTAGTTGTTTTTAACATTTTTGATATAGAAGTTTACTGTTTTGGTCAGTAAACAAGTCTTTTGAATAAGTCTTTTGTTGTTGTTGTTCCCATTATTTTTATATTACTCCAAAATACACATATATACATTCCACACATATACCAAAATGACAGAGTATATAAGGATTTGGTGCTGGGATCCACAAATGAGGAAGCTAGGATCCACAAGTGATAAGTCATTTGTTTTTCTGTGACTGTGTTACTTTACTTAGCATAATGGCTTCTAGTTCCATCCATTTACCCGCAAATTTCATGATATCATCTTGCTTTATCACTGCATAGAACTCCATTGTGTAAGTGTACCACATTTTCATTATCCACTCATCAGTTGAGGTGCATTTGGGTTGCTTCCAGCTCTTTGCTATTGTGAAAAGTGCTGCAATAAACATATTTGTGAAACTTTGCTTTTTCCTTTCCAATTATCTTTCTGTGGCTCTATTCCTTGGCTTGTTACATTGACTTTAACATTTCCTGTATGCTATTAGATAAACATAATTAAGATGGCTATCCTGCCTTGACACAATGTTTGGAGAAATGACTAAGTCTAGCTAAGTATTAACAACAATAATAACAAGAAAATCTCTTCCTTCTGTGAACTTTTACAGGTCTTGATTTTTCATTTCTACCTAAATCTTACATGAACTCAGTTCTCACTTAGTTTCTAAGGGTCATTTGATGTACAGTATATAGAAAGTTTCTAGCCGGGCGTGGTGGTACACGCCTTTAATCCTAGCACTTGGGAGGCAGAGGCAGGCTGATCTCTGTGAGTTCAAGGCCAGCCTGGTCTACGCAGTGAGTTCCAGGACAGCTGGGGCTACAGGGAGACCCTGTCTCAAAAAGACAAAAACAACAAAAAAAGAAAATTTCTAATGTGTAATATTTGGAAAAGTTTCTATGAAAATCACTGACTATTGTCCTTGGGGAAACTTTACTGTTCCAGTTGGTTCCTTGTCCCAGTTCCTATGCTGTTGTTGTTTTCTCCAATCTGTATTGCTTCAACATCTGCATATATATATATATATATATATATATATATATATATATATATGTCACACCTATACTAAAATTATATCTACTGTACTGTACACAAGTTCCCCCCCAAGGACAACAATCCTCTGCTTTGAAAAACTTTGAAAAGAATCAGAAAAAGATACAGGCAGGAATGGCAGGGTACATGAACTTGGGTGGGGTGGGGGGCATGGAAGGGGAGATGAGTCTAGATTGGACTGAGAAACTATGTATGAAATGCACATAAGTTCAATAAAATGTAAAATAAAAGAAATCAAATGGAGAAACTGCAGTGATAAAAGGGCAAAGATTAAAAGCCCATTTTGTTTTAGTTCTTTTAAAAATAAATGATACCCCCCCAAAAAAATCACTGACTAAGCCAAAATACAAACGAATGGCACATATGAACATTCCAAAAGTAACTTAATGTAGGTGCTAGGTAGAAAATCCTAGGAAATCTACCCAAGAGGCCAAATCTGTGCCTTCATCACACCTCCAATGGCTAAGTATCAGTGTCCTTGTCTTTATGGTGTTTGGAAGTCTCAGTATTCTAATAGCTGTTAGGATGCTATATATGTGACACTATTTCCTATTATTATTCTTTGCCTCTCAAAACAGCCATTGCTGGAATTCTTAATTTTATTCTTTCCTCTTTCTTCAGCATGTCTATTACAGCAGTGCTGACTGGAATCTCCTCAAAGCCACCTAGTGAATGTTTACTGCTTGCCCAGTGTTATGGAGCACATCCAGTTAATATGCTCTTTTCTCTAAGGTTGCTTTTTTGGTTGTTTGTTTACATCTTCTGATACCTGGCATTTCACATTAATTTATTTTGGGTCAGCATTTTCCCTTGTTCGTGGGAGCTAGTCTAGGAGATAAGAAAATTAAATTCTGTTTTACAGCATTATGTTCTGAAACTGATAAACTGCCTACTCTAACTTTCTGATCAGTTCTGTCACTCAAGTTTCAG
This sequence comes from Rhizomys pruinosus, assembly GCA_009823505.1. Lineage (NCBI taxonomy): Eukaryota > Metazoa > Chordata > Mammalia > Rodentia > Spalacidae > Rhizomys > Rhizomys pruinosus. Next base: position 1,620,421 of record VZQC01005846.1, read on the forward strand.
TGTGAAGCATCTAATCTTATGCATCTACTTTTATCTTCTGATGCTGCATTGGTATTTAGCAACAAGATCCTGGATATGCTTTTTTTTTTTTTCCTTCTGCTTAGCAAATGTGATAACACTCTATGGGCATGTTAGAGATTTGGTCTGGCACTGTCTTTGATTTCATTCTGTGGAAGTGGAGACTTATGAAGAGAAGGAGCAATAGGGAGTACAATTAGGACACTTGGCTATAATAATATGAGAAAAGCAGGATTTGCATAAGGCATATCCACAGTGCATTGAGAACTGAGTGGTTAGCTAACTTTCAAGAATTTCTGGCCCTTAGGCAGAATTGTCCTCAAATCAAATAAGAATGCCAGGTATACAAAACCTGTCATTCAGTTCTTCTCCAGGTGTCTTCTCTTTCTAGCCACCTGACCCCCAAAGATACAGTTCTTTAAAAAACTTTTTTTTTTTTCCTGAAAAAACTTCCCAATGAAAAAGTTAGCTTTGTTCTGTTCCACCCTCAGCTGGTAGCAGATACATTGTTCTGGAACAGGTAGCCAGGGTGGCAGTTCTTTAATTTATTTTCTCCTCAGTTCTTCAATGATGTTTCCGATTGCTTACTGTTAAATTTTATAGCTACCAAAATTTAGTATTGTGTTACTTCACAATATTTAGTAAAGATTTTCTTAATTTCCTATGTCATTTTTTGGCATTATTATAAACCTCTTTTCACAAGTTAAACTTCTAGAATTCAGTTTTAGCCCTGCTTTCTCATATTTTTGATCTTGTTTTTTTCTATGGCATGTCCTTTTATCCTCTCCTTGATGGACTCTTATTCATCCTTCAAGACTCAGATCAAATATTGCTACCTTTGTGACATCTTCTTTATCCGGACTCAACAAAATAAATAATCCTTTTTGTGAGGCACTGATACAGTTCATTCATTCTGTTAATTAGCTTGAGACACCATAACAAATGTTATAGATTAGGTGGCTTCAACAAGAAAAAATGCTTTAAAAGAATGTCCAAGAGAGAGATACCATCAAGATGGGTTGCTGGTCTACAAACAGCCACCTTCTTGCTCTATGCTCACTTGGCAGAAATCTACTCAGAAGTGCTCTGGCTTCCTGCCGTCTTATAAAGATACTAATCCTGGGGCTGGAGAGATGGTCTAGATGTTTTGGCTCCAAAGGGGGGAGTGCTTTTGCCAGGAGATACAGCAAATGTTCCATTGAACTGGAAGATCAGACTTCCCCCTGGCCACTTTGGGCTTCTACTGCCCTTAAGCCAACAGGCTAAGGAAGGAATAACAGTAGTAGGAGGAGTGATTGATCCAGACTACCATGGGGAAATTGGACTTTTTCTCCACAATGGGGGCAAGGAAGATTATGTCTGGAAGGCAGGAGATGCTGTAGGGTACCTTCTGGTGCTACCATGTCCTATGATTAAGGTCAATGGGAAACTCCAACAACCCAAACCAGACAGGACAATAAATGGCCCAGACCCTTCAGGGATGAAGGTATGGATCACTCCTCCAGGGAAAGAGCCAAGACCTGCAGAGGTGCTTGCTGATGGTGGAGGAAATACAGAATGGGTAGTAGAAGAAGGTAGTCATAAATATCAGCTGAGGCCACGGGACCAGTTGCAGAAACATGGATTATAATAGATATTAACTTTTGCCCTATTTGGTTAAGAATGTGCTTGTTCATATATATATGTATATTTAGCGGATACTTGTATTGTTCCCTTTTGAATGTGCAACTGAGATAAGTGTTAAGTGTTGTCATATTTAGGTTATTAGATACTGAAGGACTAAGTGTTCCTCAAGGACATTACCACCTACTCTAAGATATAATGTTTTCCTATTGCACATAAGACACTTATAAGATGTTAGGTGGAATTATGACCTTGCCATTGTTTGCAATTGACATTTAAGCATAATATAAGGAGAGGCTATTTATTGGGTGTCAAGTTGACAAGGGGTGGACTTGTGATGGTTAATCCTGGGTGTCAACTTGACTGGACTAAGGAACAAATAAGAGAAACAGGATCTTCGGATTGGACCACCTCAACCCGGATGGCCCACCCCAAATGTGGGCACTACCTTCTGCAGGCAGGCAGTATAAAGGGCCACAGGCAGAGGGATCTGGTCCCTTTTATCCTGCGGCTTGCCTCTCTCTCACTGGTGTTTGTCTTGCTGCTGTGATTAACCCTTCGGATCCCAGCGTGTACTGAGACCGGCAGATCTCCTGGAATCCACCGGGCCTTCAGCACCAGATTGGGACTACTGAGACATCCATCCTTGCGGACTGAGCAGTTCCCTGGATTCTCAGCCTCTCCAGTGTGGCACAGCTACTGTTGGACTACTTGAGCTCTGTCACGTGAGCAAATCAATAAATTGTATATAGCTATATATTCGTCCTGTTGCTTCTGTTTCTTTAGAGAACCCTGACTAATACAAGGGAACACCTTGGAAATTTTCTTTCCTTTAGTTCCACAAGGATAGATAATTGTCTATGTAGTATTTTCACATAATCTTATGACTTAAGCTGTTTATCACATTTGTATGGAAACTAAGAAGGAATTAAATATGGTGATGCATTTCTGTAACAAATGCCAGTTTGGTTCACATGAAAGACAAATGATAGAGCCTTTTAAGAAATTTTACAGGGCTCATGCTTGGTTGCCTGTAAGCATGAAATGCTTAGTAACAAACAACTGAAATACAGGATGCCAGGTCTGTGAATGAGAGTTGTGAGTATGATCACTGTGATGGGTCTATTCTGTTTAATACCTTATATGTAATTAAACATATGCAAGTATATATATAGTTAAATAAATGCATTTATTGATAATTTATTACAAGTAACTAGTAAATATATAACTAATTTATTAGGTAAATTAATCTCAGAGACTTACTTTTTGTTACTAATGAGCACAGAGTTTCAAGTCTTGGAATTTCTCTGTATCCATTCCAAGTCTTTTCAAACTCTTTGACTGAGTCTCCTTCAGTTGACTATGACAGACATTACTATACCAGTTTCTGTGAAGACACATTTGCAGGAAGGAACTGGGCTAACAAATTAAAATTGATGTTTGACTTAAACTATGCCATGAACCCTTGTTTCCATTAACCAAAGGACAGTGATGAATACCAGAAGCAGATCAAGGCCTTTGAAAATTAATGTCTCAATAGGCTATTTATAGGGATAACACACATTCCAGTAAATCTTCATTACTCTGAGCCAATCATATTGTAACGTTTTAGTACTCTTGGAAGAAATTGGTTATTGATCATCAACAACAGTTATTAAATTGATCCAAATGTAATGAAATGAGAAACTAGACACATCCATCTTAACATCAGTTAACACTATTGTGGACCTTATTTTGAAGTAATTCAGATATACTTTAATGGTATTTTCTCCCACAAGAACTATTTTCCAACTCTTGAAATTTACTTTATTCATCCCCATGATACATGGCAGTAAACCCATAGAGTTTTCTGTAGCTTTAGACTTATAAACTTCTTATTCAAGTTTCTTCCTTAATTTGTGATTAAATGCAATAGCATATACAAAATCATATAATTAATCATTAGCTTCTTCCAAATCATCTTTCCTAGGAAGTTACTGAAAGGAAGTTTCAGACATGGATTTTTAAATGAACCAAAAAAAGTCTTTTCAATACAGTGAACAAATTATATCCCCATAATTTCTTTGTGAACTTTTATATTATTTTTATTTTTGTTTTTTTGAGACAGGGTCTTCCTGCATCCCTCTCTGGCCTGGAACTTACTTATGTATGCCAGTATGGCCTAGCCCTCACAGTGATATGCCTGCCTTTGCCTCTCAAATGCTGGGATTAAAGGCATGCACCACCATGTCTGGCTCACGTTAGCTTTTTAAAAAAATATTTTTTAGAAATGAGTTTTTATTGAAGTTTTGAGCATTTCATACAGAAAATATTAATGTTATTTATATACTCATCTCCCTGTGCACCCCAGATTTCTTGTATTCTATTTGTTAAATCCTATCAAGTTTGTGTCTTCAGATGTTCCTCAGTGTGAGTTTAAATCTTTTTAAAAATATTTTATTCATGACTTTTATTTTATGGATATGAGTGTATAATGGCCTGCATGCATGCATATAAATGCATCTGTGTCTTGCAGTGCCTGTGGAGGTCAAAAGATGATGTCAGGTCCCCTGGAACTGGAGTTTATAGATGGTTGTTAGCTGCCATGCGGGTTCTGGGAATCAAATATGGGTCCTCTGCAAGAGAAGTCGGTGCTTTTAACCACTGAGCCATTTCTCCAGCCCCATGTGTTTAAATCTTTTATAAATTCATTTTCACATAGCATATTTTGTCCTTTGATCCCCAGAAGTAGAATACCACACATAGACTATTGGTTCTCAAATTCTCACATTGTTTGCAGTGATAAAAGTGCTGTTTACAACACTTCCTTGCTTTAGTATGTAAAATATGCATACACACATTCATAATCTCTTCTAGGCAGAGGGTAAGGAAGCATCCTGAAGGATGAATGCCATATGACAAGGTCACAAGACAAGTACATGTCTCAGTGAGCTTGTTTACTTTATAAAAAGTAGCCTTTTGATTGCAAGGTTAAGTAAAAGTTATTTGACCATAGTTGGACCATATTGTAAAAGTCATTCCTACAAGAAATGATGGGCTGAAGTGATGGTTCACTGGGTTAACTTATTCCTGTATGAGCTGAAGACTTGGGTTTGGATCCCTACCATTCACATTGACCCTGGGCTCAGCAGCATGCATCTATAGTCCTAGGACAGATGAAGAAAGAGACAGGCAAGTCCCCAGAGCTCAATGGAATCCCATTCTAGCAAAAATAAAGAGCTGGAATTTAGTGAGAATCCTGTATCACAAAATAAGATAAGAAGTAACAGAAAACATACAACATAGACCTGTGACCTCTACACGTGCACATATGAGCATGCATAACACCACACAGAAAGAACTAAAACGTCTTAATATCCCCCCTCCCCCTTTCTAGCTTTTTTGAGACAGGGTCTCCTTGAAGCCACAGCTGTCCTGGAACTCACTATGTAGACCAGGCTTGCCTTGAACTCACAGAGATCTGCCTGCCACTGCCTCCAGAGTGCCGGGATTAAAGGTATATGCCAGTTTAGTATCAGTTTAAACATTATATAGGGCTTAAACTAATCCTCTAAATTATTACCACAAATGTTTAAAGATTCCACTGATAAATTCTGTCAAGCATGTAATGGATAACTAATATGACTTTAAAATAGCACTTTAAAGACAGAAAAGCAAACACTTTCCTATCTGAAGTATGACATTAACTATAATACCCAAATTTTCCAAAGACATTGTAAGAGAAATACTACACAAACGAAGAACGATTTATTGATTGAGCCTACCAATAGATAAAACAATCTGTCATTGAGGCAGGAGTAGTGCAGAGTGAGGTCTGAAGGCCTAATACAAAGCCTTATAAAACTGAATATGAAAAAAAAAAAACCTGGCCAAAAAAGAAGGCTAAAAATATCTGTGGATAAAGCTCTCTAAATCTCACTTCTAGTGCTAGGGCAGAGGTATTCCTGTGTGCCTGAAGGCGACCCAACAAGAAGAAGGAAAGACACACAGGGATATAAGAGTCTTAAGACAGTGTAGGCCTTTGATGGTGAAGAGGCTACTATACAAGCAGTCTCTATCAGAATCAGTGCCTAGCATCCCTTTACAAGCCAGGCCAGTTATAGTGTGGAAGAGAAAAATTTGGGAGGAGGTATAAAAGTTTGATTTTTTAACCCATATTTGACCATTGCTCTATGTAAGCAATGAGTAGTCATAAAGACTTCTAGGTGATCAATGAACATCTTTCATGGCACAGGACAGTTAAGAATATACAGATCGGGTGTGGTGGCACATGCCTTTAATCCTAGCACTTGGGAGGCAGAGGCAGGTATATCTTTGTGAGTTCAAGACCAGCCTGGTCTACAGAGTGAGTTCCAGGACAGCGATATAAGTCCAAAAAAAAAAAAAAAAAAAAAAAAAAAAAAGGAATATACAGAGAAACAAGTTCACCTTTGCTAATATTCACAACTTTGGAATTTAGGGGATAAATGAATTAGGGGACCCAGTCATCATCTACATATCTCATTTCTTCTGGGGTTCTTAAGGCTATTTATTTTTGTCAGTGGAAATTTTGGAGGAAGAATGCTGTGAAGGAGAGGTGTTCCTCAATGGTCTCCAATTCTGCTAATATCTATCTAGCTACCTAAAATACTCCTCTCAAGACTTGGGACCCTGAAATAACATAGGCGCTGTAGGACAAGTCATACTAAGTGCTTCCAGAAGTACTGGGGTACAGAGGATTTTAAGGTCTACCTTCTTACTGATTTGTAGGCACTGGAGGGTGAGCAAGGGGACCCACATCGATTGTCCTACAAAACTAAGAAAATTAACTCAGCAGTGGAGGCACAGAAGTCAAGAGCATCACTACTCAATTATGATAGATTTAATCTACTTTTACAATGAAAATCCAGAGATCCAGTTCTAAAGTTGTTCACCAATGGGAGGGTGGTGTTTGACATAGTTTTGATTTGATTTTCTAGATCTTGTAAAAGAAAGGAGACATGAACAGAATAGTCAGCAATATCCAGACAGCACTATGCTTCTGGTTAGGAAAACCATGAAAGCCTTTTCATTTGACTACAGCCTGGGAGACTGTGATTATGTGGTTGGTCAGTAGCCCACACAAGGAGTATAAAGCCTGATCTACTGTTTGTTCAGTTGATATTGTTATCAATTATTTGAATGTTGGTTATAGTTTTCTACAGGGTGTTTAAGACTAAGCAGGTGACCTAAATTAGTTACTTTTTTTTTTTTTCTTTTTGCTGTTAGGCCACTAGAGGGTCTGGTCACTTGGGCTTGGGAGGAGACCTTCACTCCTTTTGTCTTTCTTTTACCAATTGTTTCATCTTTTGAGAATGAGACAGAGCCTTGTTTGACCACGGATTTTCTTGGAAGTACAGGTGATATGTTCTGTTGCATTGACTTTCTTCTTTACTGTATGCTGGTTAGAGTCTGCCCAGTGGGGCCCCATGGCCTTCTTGAACAATAATTCAGGTGACTCATCAGAGCTACAGCACATACTGAGAGATGATCCACAGATCCCTGAGACTTACCAGACTTCAGAGAGCAGGGAAAAATATTGTCCATTTCAATCCCTCTGATTACATTAATACAGAATTCCAAGTATAGTTTTTGAACATCCAGAGGTCAGTTAAACAGTCTGGTACTTTTAACTACTATTATTTAAATAAGTCTTGGGGAAAGACTAAACACTTTTAAATGAACCTTGATTAGTCATATATTTTATTCTTTAAGTCAGTACTTGTGTTATCAAGAACAGATCACTTAAGAGAAGTCTATTAACTAGAGATTGTAGAGATTTAATTAAATTCTGTCATTATAAATTTTAGTTTGTGTAATTCCCATCATTTACATGTCTTCTATAACTTACTCAGACCTTTTGTGACTTACTTACATTTCCAGTTTTCACTCCCACTCTGAAAAAACAGACACTAATCTTACACACACACACACAGGCAGATACATGCACAAAAATTACTAAATAAATCTTTAAAAGCACAACAAAAGAATAAACTTTTAAGGTCTAGTAATCAGTTATATGTCCTGTATTACCTCTTTTTCTGATATAGGAAATATGTAGTATTAAAATGTGCTGGATAAGCTTTAATGTCAACTTGACACACCTGGGTTGAGGGAGCCTCAGTTGGTGAATTGGCTCCATTGGATTGGCCTGTGGCCACATCTGTGGAGTATTGTCTTGATAGTCGAGCAGTGTGGGAGGGCCCAGCCCACAATTAGTGCCACCCTGGGCAGGTGGTTGTGTACCGTATAAGACGGCAGGCTGCGCATGAGCCAGGAGAGCAAGCCAGTAAGCAGCATTCCTCCATAGCCTGTGCTTCAGCTCCTGCCTCCAGGTTCCTGCCCTGAGTTCCTACCTTGGGCTCCCTGAGTACTGTGACCCAGGAGATGTAAGCTGAATAAACCCTTTCCTCCCCAAGTTGGTGTTGGTCTGAGTGTTTTGTCACAGCAATGGAAGACAAACTAGGACATAAAATAATTTTAAAAGTACCATGTTTAAAGATGTAAAGACAGCAGATGAAGCTGACAAGTATTCAAATTCAGATTAGAAAAATTTAAGTTTAGTTATCTTCAAAATTGTTTTACTAAGATAGTCAGAATAAACAATTATACCAGAAAGATCTAATATTGTTTTTGCCTGGGCTTAGCAGACTAAAAATTAGTCATTTTTATCACTGAGAAATAATTCAGTAAGTTTTTGAACTGTTCTAATTGTAACAGGATTTTAAAAATATAAAATATAGACTTTTCCCTAAATTCCTGAGGGAGTTACAATTTGTTACTGGCAATGGTTTATTTAATAATTAATCTAGAGGAATAAAGATCATGGGCATGATGAAATTTTGTCTAAAGGTCCAAAATTATAAAGAGATTTAAGTTTTTATCCAGTAAAATAAAGTCTATGGTCACTATATAATTTAGTAGGGATGGCACAAGTGGAAATAAATTTTTTTGATAGAATTGCCATTAAGGCAGTGTCCAGCAAGCCAAAGCATTATCTAGAAGGTAAACATTTAAACAGTATTTGTGTAAATCTCATCAGGGGTTTAAATATCTCATTTACAAAAAGGGTAAAATAAAATTGTTGTCTTGGCACACACTACTATCATTGTGTCAACATTACTAAGAACAGGTCAAAGTTATGGAAACTGTATAATTGTAATTAGACAATCGTACATCAGTCTTATCTGAATATAGCAGAATTTTTACCTTAGGAGTTATAATTAGTTAAATTTAGAACTATAATACAATGTTATTATATAAAAATATTTATGTAAAATATTTTCTTTCTTTCTTTCTTTCTTTTTTTGGTCTTTTTTTTTATTTTTTTTGGTCACCTGTAGCCAACAGGCTGACCTGAACTTTTAATGTCCACACTGCGGGCCTTGAACCCCCAGAGATCCGCCTGCCCTCTCGCTTTCCGATGCTGGGATGGAAAGCCGACATCCCCCCACACTGAGGCTGTCCGATCCTGTAGCTTTTATTTCTTAATATAATAAAGATAGATCTCAATATCGTAGCATATATAGTATAACCAATCTAGACCCATGTCCCCCCCAATCTCCCACCCCACCAGAGCTCCATCGTCTGCCAACAGCTTTTCAGCCTCTTTCTCAGTCTTTCCTCATTGCCTCCATGTGGAAGTGCCTGTTTTGAGAGAAGTTCACTTTTCGTTCAGTTCTTTGATGCAGTCCCTTTCTGTTGTTGTTGGTGCTCGCTACAACCCCCAATATGCAAATCCACTCCCACCTTTGGACAAAAGCTCAGGGCCATGCCAAGAAAAATATTACAACTAGGTAATTGGCACTATGCAGCCCGAGATGATGGGATACCATTCGGTCGTTGTTTTTTCTGGGACTGTGTTAACTGGCCACTCAGCACATGTCCTCTAGCCTCCAGCCATTTCCCTGCAAACTCATGATTCCGTCTTCTTTTACTGCTGCATAGACCCAGATGTAACATGTCCACATTTTTCTCTTATTCGCACATCATCACGTGAGGGTGCATTTGGGTTGGTTCTCCAGCTCCTTGCTATGTGAAGATAGCTGAAGTAAACATGGCCGTGCATGTATCCTCTGTGGTGGGGGTGGGTCCTTGGAGGGTACAGCCGGAGTGGGTATGGGCGGGGTTTGGGTGGCAATTTCATTCCAAAGTCTTCCAAGGCCGGTTCTGTGGGGCGTTCTGAAAATGAAGTGTCCCCCATAGGCTGACAGTATTTCAAACATTTAGTCTCCAGTTTGAGGTGCACTGTGTTTCGGAGGTCTCAGAAGGTGTGGCAATGCTGAGAGAAAAGTCACGGTAGAATATGTGGTGACAGACTTAGTAGTGTTAACAGCCTCATGGCTACAGTTGCTTCTCGCTGTGCCTCCTGTGCTCGGAGGTTGTGAGATGACCCTCCAGCTTGCTGCTCCAGATCCAGCCGCCACTGCCTCGCCCCACAATGGACGCAATTCCCCCTGGACTGTCACCGTAAGCTCAATAAACCGTCTTCCTTTTTAAAAAAATTTTTTTTAAATTTTTTTAATTATTTCTGTTAAGTGTGTATGAATGTTACTGTCTGCATGCAGTCTGTGCACCCAGTGTCGTGCAATGCCTGCGGAGGTCCAAAGGTGTCGGATCACGGTACCTCCTGGACTGGAGTTCTCTCGGAATTGTGAGTTTCAGGGGTCTGTGGCCGCCATGTGTGTGCTGGGGATCGAACCTGGGTCCGTTGTAAGAGCAGTCGCGCTCTTAACCACTAGGCCATCTCTTCTCTTTTATAAGTTCGTTGGTCATGGTGTTATATCTGTTATATCACAGCAACAGAAACCTGACGCTAAGCAGTTCTCCCACGGCTTTCCATAGTGGCCTGTACGAGTTTACATATCCCACCAGCATGATGAGTGTGCTTTCCCGTCCCGACTAACCTCTCCAGCACTTGCATCATTTGTTTTCTTGATCTAGCCCGAGTCTTATGGAGTAAGATGATATCTTAGAGGGTTTGTTGATTTCGCTGTCCTTATGATTCGTGTTTTGACCCTCTTAAGGTGTTTTTTTTTTTGTTTCGTGTCATCTATACCTCCTATGTGAAGTTCTGCAGCTCTGTGCTCATCTATTGAGGTGGGTCCATTTGTTTTCTGTTTTTCTTTGTTTTTTGAGTAAGTTTATATATTCTGGAAATCAATGCTTTGTCAGATGTTTCTGTGGTGAAGGTTTCCTCCCACTCTGTGGGATTTCTCTTCACTTCCTTGATTGTTTCTTTTGATGTACAGAAGCTTTTGAGTTTAATGAGGTCCCATTTGTCAATTGTTGACCTTAATTCTTGTGCAGCTGCTGTCTGATTTAGGAAGTGTTTTCCTATGCCTATGTCTTGTAGTCTGCTGCCAACTTTTTCTTCTATCATCTTCAGAGTTTGGGGTTTCACATTGAGGTCTTTGATCCATCTGGAGTTGACTTTTGTGCAGGGAGAGAGGTAGGGGTTTAATTTCATTCTGAGACATTTAACACCTTTTCCACACTGTAATTCAAGCAGACATTTTAAGAATGTAAAGCTGCTTTGATTTGGATAATTCTGCTGTTGTGTAAGTTATCCATGTGATAATAAACATATTTAGACATGGTTAGAGTAAAGGTGGGTGTCTGTTTATCCATCTTGACCTTTATTGACTGAGGAAAAGACATCTGGGAACTCAGGTTTCCTTGTGTAAAGATCCTTCTGTGGCTAGAGGAGCCTTAACAGCTGTGGTCTTAGGCTTCTCAACACAGAGGGATACCAGCTCATCAAATTTAGTCCATCTTAATTTTTTAATATTCTATAAAGAAAAGTTCTACATTCTAATTACCAAATTTACAAATATGGTAGTGTTTGAAACCAATAATTCTTCCCATAACTCCATGAACCATGTATTTACTGATATGACAAAAATTAAAATACAATAGTCTAGTCTTTATAGAGCTCTGTTCTCCCATGCTAAAACTCACTGGGAGAATTTTGAAGCCAGAAAAATGGAATGAGAAAATAATTCTTAGCCTTTAACACTTTTATCAAATTTTATAGCTTGTGATAAGAAATATGCGTTTAAGGGATTTGATTGTTTCCTGTCTGTGAATTCTAACTAGTGAAGTTAAAATCACACATTTTTATCTTTGAATTACAATTATTAGACACAAATAGAGATAATAAAGATTCTTTAGCTCTCAGGAGCATATGGCACTATTTTGATAATGTCAATTTTTTAACCATTTCCTTGTTTTTGGCTACAGCAAAGTCATTGGAAATATGTATAGAGCACAAAGATAGAAGTCTCACTGAAAAAATAAAGTATTTAATAATTCTTTAAGGATCAAGGCACTAGAGTAGTCAATTATTTAGAGAGAAAGTAATTTAAACAAGAGGAGCCTGCCCTGGTTTTGATACCCTCAACTCTGCATTTGAGATTTTAGGATGATGAAAGTGATCATTCTTCTATACAGTAGCCAGACAGATGCTCAGATTATATGCTTAGGCTCTCTGTAGTTGACTTTGTAGTATTCCTTATACTTAGCTGTAGCAGAGATTCTTCCTGGGAGATACCACACAAGTGGTGTCCCACCCCTGCCGCTGGAGATTTTCAAGGCAAATCAAGGAACATATAATCCAATCTTAGTTTCGGGGAGATTAGCTAGTTTACTCATAGAATGAATGAAGGACGCTTCCACTTACATGGCATCATGGGTGCCCAAAGCCAAATTCATACAGGGCGGCTCTCACACAAGACCCTCTGACATCATGGCATGGTGGAACAAGTGAGCACTGCTCCTATCAACACTGGTCCTTCCATGTCCCAGGGAGCACTGCGAGTTCCCAGAGTGCACTGTGAGCTCTGCTCCCATGAGCTCAACTTTTCAATGCCTCAGCCCCTCCTTCTAGGTAAACTAGACTCCATCTCTCCAGTTCTCAGCTTGTCTGAGGTTTAGATAAGTCCACTTCAAAAGAAGGTATATCTTATCCCACGTTAGTAGATGACTTCCCGTCCCTTCTATCACATTCAAATTAATGAACGACTAGTTGATGATCATCAAAAGAGGCAGAATATTGCTAATAATCAATATTTTCAATCAGCTAAATGCTATTTTGCAAACTCAATTTAAAATAAGTGTCCAAATTTTCCAATTTCAAACTTGATGTGCTGGAGGCGTGGAGAAGGGGGTCAGTATTCTTAGTGCTCATATTTGATTAGATTTCATCTTACATTGCTATACTTTGTTATTAACCTTATAACTCTGAATGGAGGTGGAACACAGATATTCAAAAATAGCTTTGTATTTTTTTTTGGATGAGATAAATTAGGCTGAAAATAAAACCTCAAATCCAATGTCAAACTAAAGAAAAATCAATAAATCAATGTTTAACACAGTACATACAACCAGGAAGATTTCCTCTAGATATGTTTTAAAAATATATTTGGAAATCATTAACTATGTCCATTTCCTTGTAATTAGTGGAAGGTAATTATTCAGTAATATTTGTAAAAATTATTCTTTCAAAATAATTTCTCAATTTCTCTTAATCAGTCCCATATTCAGGTTAAATCATGTCCAATTATTTTTGCATTGGTTTTAACTTTGATTCCTATTTTTGCTATATAATTAGCAAAATCTGCAATATCCTCAGCATGATATCATAACATGTGAAAACTTAATGAGTTAAAATGTAAAAATAAATAGTTGGTGAAAAATTCACTTAACTCTCCCTTTATCCATTATCTTGCTGATGGACCCAGTACAATCACCCAGTTCTTAAAATATAATCAATGCCAGATGCACTTTCCATATGGTTATAGTGTTCTTGCTACTTAGAATTCAGAATTTGTATTGCTGTTTACTAGTAGCAATAAAAGTTAAATTCAATAAAACATTTGCTTGCTATCTTTCTGGGGTTATAAGCATTGCTTGGAGAGCTGAAAAACACCAAGATCATGGACTCTTCCATGCTGAAATGTCTTCGTCTTGTCTTCTTCACCTGCCGTTCTGCCACTCATTCCCTAGATATTTGTCCTATTTCAAATGAGGGAGATATCACCCGATCCTTCTATGTTCACTAAAGAAGTTGGGGGAAGACTTAACTGCATCTGAGACAGCTGACCATGTTGAAACATAAGTCAACCCGGCACCTAGAAATATTGCACAGAAAAAAAATGGAACTAGACTTCAAAGGTAGACTAAGGGAAGGAGGTAAAGTATGAGGTATCTAGAAGGAGAAAGAGTACTACATCAATCTGGTTCAGTTATTCAGCATTGTTCTGAAAAGAAAATATTGGTTGCTGGACATTGGTGCCAGCCTGATGGAGTTGTAATCATTTCTCCTCTTCATAGAATGTTTACAAATTTTTAAGCAAATAAATTACATTTTCTTTCATTTGGAATCCTAAGCAGTAGGAATTATGCATGATCTCTAGTGTTTCTTAATTTGTTATCACACTTTCCTATTGTCCAAATTAGCATAACAAACATCAAAATTAAAAAAATTAAAAAAAAAAAGTCTCAAAAAGAAAACAGTGTTTCGGTCACGGTCACACTGTACCCAAGCATCAATCACAGGATGCTTGCTGTTCCTCTTTTCTGCTTTGACTTTTATAATAAATCAGTTTTTATTGTTTCCTTGTAATTGAAGAGTACATTCCCTACTTCAGGTTTGATTGCATTCTGAACTCTTGGCTGTTATCCCTTCTGTGTTGGTTATTTATTTTTATCAACTTGACACATACCTAGACATACCTGGAAAGAGGGAACCTCAATTAAGGAATTTTGTCCATCAGATTGTCCTGTCACCATGTCTGTGTGGAATTTTCTTGATTGCTAATTCATGTAGTAGAGCCCAACCCACTGTGAGTGCTGTCATCCCTAGGCAGGTGGGCCTGGTTGTAAAGGAAAAGTAGTTGAGAAAGGCAGGGGGAGCCAACCAGTAAGCAACAGTCCTTTGTTATTTCTGCTTCAAGTTCATTCATTGAGTTCCTGAACTGGTTTCCATGGATGATGGACTATAACCTATAAACCAAATAAACCCTTTTCTCTCCCAACTTGCCTTTGGCTGTGTTTTATCACAGCAACAAATAAACAAATTAGAACTCCTTTCTTTCAAAGCATATGCAATATGATTTATCATACATTAGCTCATAGAAAATAAACATCACTTGAAGAAACGTTGGAGCTAGAATGTGATTGATTATTCACAGAAACCTCCATACATCGCTGAATAAAATGTATGCCACTAATTGTAATTGTAATCTCCATGTGGAATGAAATCTAGTGGCCAGATATAGCTGAGAACAAATAATATAAGTTGATTGATTTAATTTGACTGGTATGTTTTTGGATAAAATTATGGTAGTCATTTTCATTATATTTTAGTTTTTGATACCTCAAAAATTTGACATTCCTCATTTCTCTTAGTTTTTCTTCCATTTTACTGGCTCAACCTTTGCTTATGTCTTTTGTGTTTTCTCCTCATATCCCTGAGTTCACCCATCCAAGTACTAATCAGGTCCGACCCTGCTTAGCTTCTGAGATCAGACGAAATCGCGCACATTCAGGGTGGTATGGCCGTAGACATATCCCAGATTTCTAATCATAGAGTATCCAAAGACTCCATCTCTGGGGCTGGAGAGATGGCCTAGCTCTTGCAGAGGACCCGGGTTCAATCCCCAGCACCCACATGGCGGCTGAAAACCATTCCAGGGGAATCCTGTGACGCCCTCTTCTGACCTCTGCAGCATTGCACGATACGGGTGCACAAACCTGCATGCAGACAGTGCATTCATACACATACGAAATAAATAAAAATTAAAAAAAAAAGACTCCATCTCTAAGTTCTCTCCTTGATCACCTCACCAGGTCCATATACCCACTTTCTATTGCTGTGCTGATGACTATCAGAGGTCTAACAAAACCTTGGATCAGTCTTCAAATGTACCTCCTCTTCCCATATGTCCATCTAGATATCCAAGGTGCCTATGAGCCTTAGCACATCCTGAATGGAACCTTGACTCCTCTTCTCAAAAAAGTGCTCCCTTCATGCACTTTGATCTTGCCCATCAGCATCTCTTGTAAGCTGCAATCCATCAATCTATAAGAAAATACTGTCAGGCAAACTTTCAAAACACAGTATTTCTCCAGGTGATTAACAGAATTTTCATCTTGGTAAAATAAAATCTCATAACTTGTTGGGAATATTATTTTTTGACTTCCAACTTTGTCCTAGGTCTTGTTTATACAGAGGTCTCATTCTTTTAACATTTTAAATTATTTTGGAGTGGAAGAGATGGCTCTGTGGTTAAGAGTACTGGTCACTATTACAGAAGTCAGCACTCATGTGGCTGCTTCTTTAGACAGAACCATCTAAAACTCCAGTGCCAGGGTGTCCAACACCTTCTTCTGACTTCTGTGGGCATTGTATGACACAGATGCACCTGCATTCTGACCTCTGTGGGCATTGTATGACACAGATGCACCTGCATTCTGACCTCTGTGGGCATTGTATGATACAGATGCACCTGCATTCTGACCTCTGTGGGCATTGTATGACACAGATGCACCTGCATTCTGACCTCTGTGGGCATTGTATGATACAGATGCACCTGCATTCTGACCTCTGTGGGCATTGTATGACACAGATGCACCTACCTACATGCAGGGAACACAGTTATACCTATAAAATAAAAGCAATATTAAAATATTAATATTTATTTATTTACTTATTTATTTATTTTTGGTCTTTTTGAGACAGGGTCTCGCTGTAGCACCAGCTGTCCTGGAACTCACTTTGTAGACCAGACTGACCTTGAACTCACAGAGATCCACCTGCCTCTGTCTCCCAAGTGCTGTTACTAAAGCCTGGCCTTTATTTACATTTATTTATTGTGTGTATATCTGTGCTAAGGTGCTCGCTCGAGTGAAGGTCAGAGTATAATGTGCAGGAGTTGTTCTCTGATTCTACCATGTGGGTGCGCGAGCTTGAACTCAAATCATCTGGCTTGATGGGAAGTGCGTTTACTCACCAAACCATCTTCTTGGCCCTTAGACTTATGATTTTAAAAGGTAAATAAGTTTATTCCTTAGATCTTGCTTGTCTCAGACATAATGCACACAATTACATTACTTGTTTACTCCTAGTGAAATCCAATTAATTATCAGAGTGTCTTTACAAAGTTTTACCCCCTCTCCTAGCCACGACCTCTGATCAGCAGATCCTCACTTCATTCATTCTACTGGAAGGGAGAGGGATCTCCAGGTGCTGTAAGCACTTTCCTGACTCAGGCCTTCACTCATGTCTTTCCTCCCAAACTCTCTTCACACTGATTACAGAGACTCACTCTCAACTTTTCTCTGGCATTCTGTTCACAGGTCATGTTATCAAACATGTTTTGCTTTACTGCTTTATGCAAACCAAGGTTTTAAAAACCCTCATTTTTTCAGCCTGTCCTCTCTCATTCCCCTTATACTGCTGCATTTCCTCTAACCGTCTTACTAACACTGTGTAATTTCTGTTTTGTTACATTTGTGTTTTATCACTTGTCTGCTCTCATTAGAATGCAAGTCCTGTTGTTATATGCACTGCCTGTCACAGGTCATAGAACATTACCTTGTTCCAGAAAACAATGATAAAATATTTTTAGAATCCATTAATTAAATTTATCAAAATGTTAGCATCAGTATTCAGAATTCTAACAGTTTTCCTTGTGTAATAAGTTGACTTATAAAGTAATGAACCATATTGTATATACTCTGCCCTGTCTAATTAACAGAATTATATAATTACTTGGTTATATAGTTTGGCTGTCCTCAGTAAACATAACCTAAGCCATTAACAGAAACAGAACAGAAGACTCATCTCTAAATATATTTACTTTTTTTCTCATATAAAGCATAGTAAAAATAAACCACTAAGATTAATGGTAGAAGTAATCATTTTATAAGAGGGCATATACTTATTCATAAGAGTTTATAATAGTGCTGATATCACTTGAGATAATGTAAAGGGAAAGCAAACTATCAACTACCAAATCATTACACTCTACTCATAATTTTTCAGGACAGATGGAAATTAATTATATCTACTGCCATCCTATTAGCTACTTAAGAATTTCATTATTTAATAACTGGGGTATTAATATCAAAGTTTTAGTCAAGGGCATAGTACAACTTGGGTCTTTATGGGACAAACTTTAAAGAGTTCTTTTGGAATTACCAAATAAAGCCATAATACTAAACTATGACAAAGTGACAGTAATCAGGAGCTGAAGGTAGCTAGAAAGAGAAGAGAATGGCTCTAAGCTCTAAGGTAGGGCTGGCTGAATAATGGCTGCAATTTGGATATAGAAGGAAAATGAAAGGAAGGATGTGAACAAGAAATTACACCTCATGTGACACAAAAAATGAAATTTTAGTTGCACTTATTGAATGTACTCATTGAAATTATTGCTGGCACTTGAGCTAGGTGATGTCCCTAATCCATTCCTGATTTATTTCAGTGAAATACTCAAGAAATCTTGTGAAACTTGGGCTTATTGAAGAGAAAGCAGGGGCGATATTGAGTACGGAGAAAGGGGAAAGTCAGCATGGAAGACAGTATTGGGAAAGGGTGCAAGTGAGGGTGGGCAGAGAGAGAGAAGTACCTCAGAGACACTTGGGTGGGGACCAATTTATTCTACTGTGTGAATGGGAATGCACATGAGTTTACTTAGAGTGAGTAAATGAATAAAAAACCTTTGGGAACACTACAGTAGTAAAAAAAAATGTCATCTTATATAGAAGAAATGGCTTATAAGCAGTCTTTGGGTGTGCCAAATATTGTTCTTACCAAAACAATAAATAACAACCAGTTTGAATTTGTAGGTGAATGCAGGCCACCTGTGGCGACAGGCAGCATCTTAATTTCCTTTCCGTATGCCTGCACCTGCCCCTAGGTGAGAGCAGCATGTGATGTAGGGTGGACCTTCAGCACATGATGTTTACAGGGGTGTGATGCAGGGGGTGTGGGACTGGCTGCTGAAAGATACCAGTCTGGCTATTTAAGTGATGTACATCAACAGGATTCCAGGTCCCTTATTCCAAGTGTGCATAAATACAAGCCCATCAGGCTCTGAGTGTTGTGCACTTGTGGGAGAGACTGGAGGGTGCCTATCAGGCACTAGTCTGAAAGTTGAGTCTTAGGGTGATCAGCCCCCTGACTCGTGGAATTATCAATTGACATGAGGCCTTAAGGGAGGGCCATCAGCTCTACAGGCCTGAATCTGCAGGTCATCTAGCCGCCCAAATTTGACTGTGGAGTGGATAGTTCCATAGCCAGCTGGCACAAGTGAAAAGGTGTCCTCCCTCCTCCCAGAAGCTACTGGCAGCAATCATCCCCAGGAGGATCAGTTACATCTGACTGCAGAAGTGTGCAACATGAATTAGTCAACTAACACACAAAAATCTTCCATGTACATTAAGTTCTTGCATTTATTTAATTAGTTGTACCCTCCTCTCCAACTTGAACTCCTGTGTATACAGTTGATACTCTCTATTTTTGTCTGACTTCTAAAGAAGTTCTGAATTTAATTGGGCCCCAATAGTAAAAGCACTTACTGTAAATGTATTCATCCTCTCTCCTTTGTTTTGTTACACAATTATGTCTAATTGGATTGCATGTCTTTGTTACACATTTTCACAAATCCTCTTAGAAAGAGTTCTTCATAAAGTAAATAATTCCTAAGTGTTTGGTTTTTATTTTCAGTGTGACATATCCTAGCCACCTGGGAAGATGGAGCCTCAATGGAGGAATTTCCTCTATTAGATTAGTTAGTGGATCTGTGTGTGGAACACTTTCTTGATTGCTGATTGGTGTAGGAGGGCCCAACTCACTGTGGATGGTCCTGAACTGGTGGTCCTGAGCTTTATAAGAATTCTGTGCTGACTGAAGGGCTGGAGAGATGGCTTGCTGGTTAAGAGCACTTGTTTTCTTGCAGAGGACCTGGATTCAATTCCCAGCATCCAAGTAGAGATCACTGCAGTTCCAGGGGGTATCAGGCCCTCTGTTGATCTCCTGAGACACTTCACAATATGGATGCACTTACGTACATGCAAGGAAAATTCATACATAAAAAATAAAAATAATAAATAAAATATTTTTGAAAGGAGGCTGGCCGAGCATGAACCAGAGGACCATGCTAGTACACAGTATTCTGCATGGTTCCTGCCTCAATTCTTCTTCATTTACTGCCCTTACTTCCCTCATTTATGGATTGTGTTCTGGAAATGTAAGCTAAGCAAAGCCTTTCCTCCCCAGTTGCTTTGTATTTGTCATAGTAACAGAAACAGTGGCTTTGGTAGAAAAATGTATCATTGGAGAGACAATTTCAAAAGGAATCTAAATATACATTTCAGACAGTGGAGAATTAACAAGAATTTCCTTAGGTGATATGTGACTGTAAGTGAGGATGCATGGCTGAATAATCAAGAAAACTTGTTTTTAAAGATTATCATTATTTTTAATTCGTGTGAGGGAGTGGTAGTAGTTGAATAAGAAGAGTCAAGAAGACACAAAGTTGACCTCTGCTAAGTTCATGGATTTTGGGCTTCCAGCAGAAGAGGCTATTGACAAAGCTTAGACTGGGTGAAGAAACTTTCAGGAGTTGAAGGTCCATCTTCCAGAAGACGCTGAGGAGAGACACCAAGATGTTTCAAACAGAAGTCCCAGATCTTTTTATTTGAAAACATAAATCTAAAGTTGTTTACTCATCAAAAATGGAGGGTAGGAGTTCATACATCTGAAGAGGCGGAATAAGAACACAGCTCACTGCTACTTGTTTAATGTGTATAAGACCCTGGGTACTTGTTTAATGTGTATAAGACCCTGGGTACTTGTTTAATGTGTACAAGATCCTGGGTTCTATCCCCAGTACCACACAAACACAGACAAATTCTATTAGAAGCAATCCTTTGTCTTCTCTCTCTATTTTCTTTGCTCAAGTGATCCCACCTTTCTTTCTGCTTTAACATATTTTATGTTAAAAAAATTAAAAAGTTTTTAATTAGTGTACATAGCAATAGGATTCATTATAATATTTTCTTTTTTGTACAGGTAGTAATT
Organism: Rhizomys pruinosus; assembly: GCA_009823505.1. Classification (NCBI taxonomy): domain Eukaryota; kingdom Metazoa; phylum Chordata; class Mammalia; order Rodentia; family Spalacidae; genus Rhizomys; species Rhizomys pruinosus. The sequence continues at coordinate 1,641,167 of VZQC01005846.1, forward strand.
TTAATACTTCATCCTCATGTACATACATATAAATATAGTTACAGACCATAAATACCCATTTGGTAAAAATCGGCTTTTAAGCAAAGAAAAAAAATATTTGAAATAACCAACCTTAATTCTGAGGACCACTAACTGCTGAGGTAACTTCTCAACAAACATAACATTCTTATGGTAATTCAAATGGTTATGAAACATTGTGTCATAACAAAAATGAAACTAATACACATTTTAAAACTAAACAAAAATATCTTAATTATAAATAGGGAAAATAAATATTCCTGGTAAAACTCAATTACGAGATTACTTCCTCTTCTTAGAAACCGTTTAATTTTAATTGACAAATTGTTATGTATTTATGGGGTTCAGTTTCAATATACAGATCAACTCTGGAAGGATCAAATGTGACTTATTAATCATTTCTTTGTGCTGAGAAGATGTAAAACTCTTTCAGTTGTTTTGAATATATATGCTTATTTTTTAAAAAGGAACCTTTATACTGCTTTCCAAAATGTGTACACTAACTTACGCTACTAATGAAGATATACTAGGATTCCTTCTCTTCCTCCATGCCCTTATTCAGACTTATTATTGTTCATATTTTTAATAACAGCCAATCTAAGAAGCATAGGATGGTATATCACCATGGTTTTCATTTACATTTCTCTGAATAATCAACCTGTTGGACATCAGTGAATCTTTTCAGGAATATCTGTTTAATTGTTTAATAGGATTAAAAATGTAATTCATGAAACTTTATTGTATTCTAATAAATTTTTAGAATCTTAGGAGTATCTCTTAACCTTAGCAGGGTTTTAATTACCTCAATTTAAAAATTTCTTATTTTTCAGTCTAGAATTATGTACAATTTCAACATTCTTTGCCATTTAGTATTCAGTCAGAGAGCTTTACTGGCTCCAAATAACTGATATACTTCTGATTAATATTTTCCAAATACGTCCTAGTTTTCCAATACTTTTCAGTTAATGACTATAGTAACACACTTAAAATTCATCTAAACAGAAACAATACAATTTGAGTTTGTAGTGACCTCTGAAATCAATATTCCATGACGTTTAGTGTTATTAAAATAAAATATTTCCTCTTACCAAAGCTATACTTATAAAACCAAACATGCATTGTTCTGTAGTTGTCATTTAAAAGCAAAAATACATACTTAACTATTCCTTCTCCACATCCAAGATAATCACCTGCCAAGCCCTCTGGGCATCAACCTGCAGCAAAAATATAATTTTTCTGTATTTTTTTAATCAATTATCTTAGCAAAATAGAAATTTTTACTAATCACTCCCCTATTTCTAGGGTTTGCCTACTCTTATTTTAAAATAAATGAAGTGGTTTCATGGTCTCACATCTCAAAGAATGATTTCTAGGAAATCTTCAGAAACCCATTTTCACCTAAGTTTATCATCCCTATTTCCATGAAGGGAAGCAAAAGCAAGCCAGCATTCCTTCACAGCCCTCCCCATCAACTGGGAAAACTTCCTTTCTAAGAGTCCCTTCATTCCAAAGGGTCTGAAGAAATCACGTTATTAAATTAAAGAGTTTGGAGATCAAATTCAGAAGTTTCTGCCCGAAGTCCAGTTTGTCTCCAGTTCTCCTGAGTTGAACACACCGAGCTTCCAGATCTGCCGGCATCCATGTAGGCCTCCGGCTCTGCTGCGGGCTCTTCGGGACTTCTTCCTGGGCATCTCCGCCAGCACTGTAGTGATGCTGGTAGCACACCAAATGGAAACCAATTTATCTCCAATTCTCCGGAGCTGAGCGGCACACTCCACCTCTAGTTCTGTCCCTAGAGCATTCAATGGCGCGCTCCAACGCCCCTGGCTCTGGGGTAACTCCCAATGAGAGGCTGAGATGGCTGCTGTACATGCGGGACTCTGGTCCCCAAGCGGAGCCGCTCTGCTTTTCCTAAGACTCCCGCGGCACAGGAGGCAGTGTGGACCGGCCTTTCCCGCCGCCCCATGTGTAGAGCTCCAAGCTGCACCCGCTCCCCCCAGGGGTCCTCTGCAGTCTGGATTCATTGTTATATTTTCATCATAATTTTTGTTTTGATTCCCCGATGTCATCTTCTCCACCCTTCCCCTTTTGTACCCTTCCACCCCTGGTCGCTCCTCTCCCTTTCTACTTTCATATCTCATATGTTCTATTACCCTCTTCCTCTTTCCTCAAACCTTTGTCCCCTCTCATATTTCATGAGGTACACCTACACTGACATCCATATATATGCATATATATGTATATTTAAATTAAAATCTAGTGTTCATGAGAGCATGAGATGTTCGTCTTTCTGAGTTTGGCCTACTTCATTTCATCTATTTTACAGACCTAGCCACTTTTCTGCAAATTTCATTTCACTGGCTTTGTTTTACCATGTGGGTCTCAGAGACCTACCCCAGGTTGTCATGACTTAATTATGTGTATATGTAACACATTTTATTTTCCATTCATCAGCTTTTGGACATCTGTGCTGATTCCATTCCTTGCAATTATAAATGGAGCAGCAATAAACATGGATGTACAAGTATCTCTGTGGTGTGATTTAGAGTCCTTTGTCTTGTGTGCCCAGGGGTAGCATAGCTAGTTCAAATTAAAACTTATTTGAGATTCTAACTCACCCCTGTCAGAATAGCTATTATCAAGAAAACAAATGATAATAAGTTCTGGCAAAGATATGGAAAAAGAGGAATCCTTATTTACTACTTGTAGGAGTATCAAGGGGTGCAACTACCATAGAAATCAGTAAAGATCTTTTAAAAAAGAAAACAACAACAACAATAAGGGCAACAATCCCAACCCCCAAATCAAACCAAACCAAGGAAAACAAAACACCTAAAAGTAAAGTTCTGCTGATTTTCTGATATTTATGAAAGTATATGAGTGCCAACATCGTATCACAGATATTCTGGAACATGGATATGTGAAAGAATCAATTGATAAAACATGACAATTAGACTTTCCCTTGAAGTTTCCAGAATTCTGCTAGAAGTACTTTCTCCTTTCAGGTGAGCCTGAGGTAGATTTTTGTCTGAAAGAGAGGGTTTTAACTTCTTAACTATCTGTTAATTGGAATAATATATATAATTTTAATACCTACAAATATAATTACTATTTGCAGGATTTTCATTGCTTAAATTTCTAACCTGAATCGTCTGGTATTTCACATTCAAGTAGGATAGCTTTTCCCTTAAATTAATAATTAAACTGCCTAAGTAGACATTTCCATTTGTCTTCCATTAATTATTATGTACATCCTCCTGTTGAAGGTGTTGCTTTCTAAGGAGACAAATTTTTTGTGACCAAAACACTGTCATCATAAACTGTCATAGGAATAACATATCTCACATTTTATACCATAATTGAACAACTGTTCCCTCTCAAAAGCATGATTTTATTGCAGAGAAAGAATTTTAAAGGCTTCTTTAAAAAAAAAGCTTCAGTATTAACAGAAACCACAAGGAAGTGCTAATTAAGACTCTATAATTTCAAATGGTTCATCAGCATATTTAAAATAGTATGCTTATTTTTAAAATTAGTTTTTATTGAAATTTTGCAAATTTCATATATTTCGATCATATTTAGATCCATTACCATATCTATAACACTCTTACTAACCTTCTATCAAATTCTGTACTAATATGTATTAACATGTTTCTATATTATATGTAATAATATATATTAAGGCCTATAGAGTCAGTTTTGTGTCTCCAAGTGCTCTTCAGTGTGATTTCATCCACTGGAACCTTATGAACCTAATTTGAGCCCCACCCTTAAATGAGAATGGGTCTCCCCTTCCCAGCAGCCATCAGTTGCCAATAGCAAGCTGTGTTTTGGTTTTTTAACTACTAATACATTTGTCTTTCTAATGTTTCCTAAAGTAATGTGAAAATCTGAAGTTTTAGGGAATTATAATTGACATTACAGGGGAAGTCTTATATTAACACTCAAACATAGACCTCTCTCCTGAGTTTCATTCTCATAGTTTTTAAATAGATGTTCTCATGGGAAAACAGATTTTTTTTTCACACAGCATTGTCACTACTACCAAATAACCAAAAAAAATTTTAAATCTATAGAATTTGCTAATGCTATAACAATGGCCATATGTGTTTTGTAGGGGTTTTTGTCTTGTTTTGTTTTGTTTTTGGACATTGCTATTTTTTTAAAGACAGAGTTTCACTGTGTAGTCCTGGTTTGCCTGAAACTATGTATAGAGGTTGGTCTCAAGCTCATAGTGATTCACCTGCCTTTGCTTTGCAAGTGCCAGTATTACAATGTGCATCCATGCCAAGCTATGTGCATTTTTAAATTTATTTTATGTGGATGTGTGTTATGCCTGCATTTATGTAAGTGCACCTGGATCATGCAGTATGCACACGAAAGATGTCAGATCCCTTAGAACTGGAGTTTGGGACAGTTGTTAGCCACCATGTGGGTGCTGGGAATCGAATCTGGGTCTTCTGCAAGAACAGCTAGTGCTCTTAAACACTGAGCCACATCTCCAGCCCCAACATAAATCTTTTTACAGAAAGATTTGAGGGGCTGGAGAGATAGCCTAATGGTTAAGAGCACCGACTGCCCTTGCAGAGGACCCGGGTTCGATCCCCAGCACCCACATGGAGGCTAAGAACCGTCTGTAACTCCAATTCCAGGAGAACTCCAGTTCCAGGGGAATCCGAGACCCTCTTCTGACCTCCGCGGCATTGCACGACACGGGTGCACAAACCTACATGCAGACAGTACATTCAAACACATTAAAAAAATAAAAAGAGTACTTACTGTTCTTTTAATAAAAAAGCTCAAGCTCAGCTTCCTTAGTGCAAAATATGCTATAGTCAATACAATATTGACCAAAAGAGTAAAAGGCCACTTAAATAATTCATAGCTGAGATATTAGTTATTAAATCCCAATAGAACATACGATCTAGATACAACTAACAATCAGAAAGGCATAGCAAGAAATTCTTATGTCTCTACATTCATGACTGCTCAACATTGTGACAGATAGATGGATATCATAATGACTAATTATATTTATTTTGTTTTTTTAGAGACAAAGTCTTACTATTCTGCCCTGGCTGCCTTGAAACTTGCTATAAAAATCAGGCTGTCCTCCAACTCACAGAGATCCAGATGACTCTGCCTCTCAAGTTTTGGGATTTCAGGCCTGTGCCACCATGATCAGCTAATTAGAAATATCTTTGAAGGGGCTGGAGAGATGCCTCAGCACTTAAGAACACTTCCTGCTCTTCCAGAGGATATGAATTCAGTTCCTAGCATACATATTCAGGCAGCTGCAAATAATTGTAACTCCAGCTCCAGAAGGATCTAATGCTTCTGGCCACTGCAGGCCCCTGCAATGACATGTACATACACTCACGCAGACATACACATATACACATAATTAATTTATTTAATCTTAAAAAGAAAATACTTTTCAAACAAAATGTACACATGGATTTAAAGTAACAAAAGGTCCATATTTCACCCCTAAATTATTTTCCTTCAATTTCTAGGTCTTTTAGCTTAAAGTGTTATAACATTTTTTGGGTTACTATAAAATAGTATATATTTCCCTCTTACTAATCTTCCAAAGAAAGTGATGTTAGTGCATTGCTATATTGTTATTTGCTTTTGCAGTCTTATTTTTATATTTTATTTGAATCCAACTATAGAAACAGAAATTAATTAGAAAAATAGATCATGTCAGCAAATTGTGTGTTTAGTATGCACATCCAATTATATAAAAGCAAGTACTGGGGCTGGCGAGATGGCTCAGTGGTTAAGAGCACTGACTGCTCTTGCAGAGGACCCTGGTCAATCCCAGTGCCTACATGGCAGTTAAGAACCGTCTTTAACTCCAGTTCCAGGGGAATTCAATACTCTCTTCTGACCTCCACATCATTACATGACACAGATGCACCTACTTACATCCAGACAGTACAATCATACACATAAAATAATAAAAAATAAATTTAAAAAGCTTTAAAAAATAAAATCAAATACTTTTGTTGTATTTAGATATCTTTTCATATACATTATACAATTGAAAAGATCACTGAAATGTGGCTTCACAATATTTTCCCGATTTGAAAAAATTTGATTTCACTATGTGATGGGTTAGCCTTTCAAGGATGGTTTCAATTTAGTTTGAAGAATTTGGTGTCTTTAATTTTGTAGACTTCCTTATTTCTGACAGACTATAACTCAGGCTATAATCTATGCAGATTCTCATCTCTAAATCTTAGATATTAAAATTCATTTAGATGTGATTATATGCATTTGTAACAGGCACAAGATAAAAAAAAGTATGGTTATAGAAGTGCATGGAATTCAGAAGAACATTGTTATATAAACCCTTGAATTTCCTTATTTTCATACTTATTTGTTTAAAGGTGCATGTTTATGTATGTGTATTGTATGCATATGTGTTTTGTATACATGTGTATTTTGTATGCATATGTATGCATGCTTGCCCCACCATGAGCTTCAGAATTCCAGAAGTTGACACTGAGCGTATTCCTCCTTCACTTCTCTTATTATTTAGAAATATTTTATTTATTTTGCCTTATGTATATGAATGTTATGCATGCATGTGTGTAAGTGCATCTGTGTTATACGGTGCCCACAGATGACAGAAGAGGGTTTGTATCTCCTGGAACTAGATTTACTGGAATTTGTTAGCTGCCATGTGGGTGCTGTGATGCAAACCTAAGTCTTCTGCAAGAACAGCCAGTGCTCTTAACTGCTGAGCCATCTCTATAGCCCCTCTCTATCTTATTTTTTAGCATGGGGTCTCTCAATAAACTTAGTACTCACTAATTGATTAGATTGGGCTGGCTTAATATTTTCTTTTAAGTTTTGTGTGATATTCAGTTCCTCAGTCAAAGTCTACGGATTACTTGAATCTTGTTACCAGCCTACAATCTTTTACTTAGTTGTGCTCAGTCCTAAAAAAGTCACTGATACATTTATAGACTCAACATAAAATGTGCCTTCTAATTTATGTGTGTATTGATAAAAAGTGTTGAAAAATTGGAATGTCTTTAAACATTTTTAAAAATATATTTTATTCATTCTTTTATGTGTACAAGTATATTGCCTGCATGTAGATAAGTGCACCCATGTCATGCAATGCCTGTGGAGGTCAGAAGAGGGCATTGGATTCCCTGGAACGGGAGTTACAGATGATTGTTAGCTGCCATGTAGGTGCTGAGAAATGAACCCAGGTCCTCTGAAGAGCAGCCGGTGCTCTTAACCGCTAAGCCATCTCTCCAGCCCCTGCCTTTTGAATAATTTTATATTTTATTTTGTTTTGAATATCCAAGTAAATGCCCTGTGCATCCATATTTGGAGGTTGTGGGAGGGAAATCTGTTTTAGGAGTCAATCCCACCTCCATTTGTTGTTTGGATGAACTTGCTATTATTTATGCATTTCTTTGTAATTACAAGTTGTACTTTTCATATGGTTGGTTTTATTCTTTCTTTACCAAGACTGTAAATAGGCACCTTTGGTTTCCACCTACCCAGTTTTCTCTGTTCTACTCTTTATTCCATTTTCCACTCTATAGAGTCTATTCCAGGTCTTCTGACTACGTTGTTCTCTCTGGTGTGATTTCATACTTTTTGGTACAGGAAGTCATCTTTTACATCTCTGTTCCACATTCACATCTCTCATCGTACCTGGTCTCTATATGACATGTCCTTGTCTTCACACAACTTAGCACAGTTGTGATTTTTAGTTTACTAGAGTAACTATATATTTAATATAATTCTCTCTGATTAGATTTTCAGTTCCATCAGAATAGCATTGTTGTATGCTTTTCTTCTCATCATTTTCTTCTTCAGCTTAAGCATTGTGCATGCGATGGGCACTAGTAAATGAAGACCATTATTTTCCCCAAAGAGCTAAACCTTACAATTATGTTAATTTGAGTCAGAGTGATAAGAGAGTCATGTTCTATATATCTGTGCCCTAACAGCAAAGGCTGAGGAATAAGTGAAGACTGTATATTTGGACAATTTCAATTTAAAAGATTCTGTTATTAATACTTCTCAATGGAAACAGGGGATTGTCTAATAGGTTTTATAAAATATGTACAGAACTGTGAATTAAATTGTGAAGTAGGAAGTTTAAAACTTGAATATGATGAGATATTGAGATAAAAGTAAAATAACATAGAAAATAAATATAATAAAACCTTAAAATAAAAATACAACCGAAAAAGCTTTTAAGGACTTTATGCTCTTGTCTGGTCACCCACAGTCTGCCTCACTTTACATTGTAAATTTAAAAGGCAGCTGGATGGACCCTTTCTTGGGTAGAAGATTATACAGAAGATTGTTTGGCTGTAAATAAATTTGTTCAAACCATTAAAAAAAAATCCTACCAGAAAGAAGAGCAGCAGTGACCATTTCATCTCTTTGTAAAATCTTGTGGGAGTTGTCTAGAGAATACAGTGTCTATAGTGCTGCCAGCGGCAGAGTGTATTTACAAAACAAAGAGCTATGATTTCAATTTTCATTATTGATGGAATTTATTGTTAGATGGGGAAAGCTGACTTCCTGTGCATAATTTAAAATAATTTACAGTTTGAAGCTATCACTACGAATGTTAAATAATCTGAATGAGTCCAGGCATTCATAAGTCAGTGTTTATCATCCCGTAGGAACTGGCAATTTGATTTCTGGGCTTAATATTTTTCAGGTACTATGTTGTAATTTTCAGAGGTGCAGGTTATGCATGGCAAACCAATTTTCCTCATTATGTTACAGGATACTGGAAGTCAAGAGAGATTATAGAAAATCAGGCAACTTGTGTGTGCAAAACAACTTGATACTAGACCTTAGTTTAATAATATCCAAGAACCTATTTTAATTGTTAAAGATAATTTCCTTGAGCATTGCAGTTCTAACTGCTTGTGGAAGCATTGCAGCGCTGGTCAACGATGAGCCACAGCAAGGTTGAGCGTTCTGCAGGTACTCAATACACCTTTGTTGATCGAGAGCTTCATTTTTTCCTCCAGTCTGATTGCATAGTCAGTTTTACATATAATTATCAATGTTGTAAACAGACCTCTGGATGAGAATAAGGAGGGTTCATTAGCTATGATTAATGGCTTAAACTTTAAATCTAATTTTATTCTCTTACTGAGCAGATCTCCAGGAATAAAACAAGAAAAATCCTGACTGTCTTTGTTATAATAGCAAAAGCCCCTTAACAGAAAGCTGGTTAGGAAAATAAAAATCTCTGGACTGGATGAAGACCCAGTTTTACAGTTTTGCCAGTTGATAAACTGGTTATAGGACCACCCATAAGAAGGCGGTTTCACCTTAAGCCATGCAGACATACCTAGGGCGCTGAGGTGGTGAATTTATATCCTGCCTGTAATCCCAGCCCCCCAGTGCTGTGTTTCTGGGCAAAGAGCCATAGACTTGTGGGTCTTCTAAATTTTTCATAAAATCGTAATATGTCCTTTTCTCTTGTAACCATTTCCCTAATGCTTTGGGCTGCCCCAAAGTTTCTAGTTTATTTTTAATTAATTATTTTTTAACCTTTTCTGTGATGCCCTCTTACCCTCTCTCCCATGTGGCTGATCATACACCAGGTCTCTGACCTCCCAGGCTGGCTCTAAACAGGCGAGATGTACCTCGTTTTTTCTTTCCAACTGGACTGCACTTCTTAGGGCAGCTGCTGAGATTTACAAATCTGCTCTAAGGATTTTTCTTTAAATTCTCATCAGTTTGTCCCAAAGCTTCCATTTGAGTCTGTTTTAAGACAACATTCCCTTGTAAGAACAGTAATTCCTAATACTATTAAAACTGTCCGTTGCAAGAAAGTGATACTGGGCTGGGAGTGATGGCTCACGCCTTTAATCCCAGCACTCAGGAGGCAGAGGCAGGCCGAGTTCAAGGCCAGCCTGGTCTACAGAGTAAGCTCCTAAATAAATAAATAAATAAATAAATAAATAAATAAATAAATAAATAAATAAAGTGATACAGAAAAATAGTTCATTTAGAAAATGGAAAGCATGATTTTATACTATAAACTAATTTGATATTATAGTCTATCCTTAATTCTGAATTAATATAATAAGAGCTTCTTCCTAAAACACAAGAAACAAATTCCAGGCAATGAAAATCCAATTAAAAAAGTAACAACAACTACTACAAACAACACATTTATTTAGAAAAATAAACTGAAAATGCTGTTTGATACATTTTCTCATGAAACAGATAAATGGCTATAAAACTTTTATATGTCAAATACAAATTACAAATGAATTTTTTAAATATGAGAAGAGATAGAATTCAACACAAATGTCTAGTGTGTAGTTCACTGTATTTTATTTCTTGAAATTAATGATATAAAAACCTTTCTCATTCATTTGATCACAATGATGCCTTTTTTCATGTTCTGTAGTTTGTTTCTGACATAACTTAATTTCTTTAGATAGGTGACTTTTCTTTTCATTAGAGAGAGATAAATCATTGTCTTAAGAATTCTCAAGTAATCCTTTCTGGCCTTCTGCAAGAAACTTCCAGTTGTGGTCTCAAAATTTGTGGGACCATCTGTGCAAATAGAAAGACACATCATTACCCTGAATGGAAGTGACAGAACAAATATCAGAAGTACATGGAGAAGCAATCAGTGCAAACTGACTTCCTCCCTCTCTCAACCAATATGAGGGGAAGTACTGAATGTGGGAAGTTTTCAAGCAATCAGTGCCATGGGTGAAATTCTGATATGGCTTTGCGGTGAACACACAACAGACATTTCTGTAACAGCAACATTCTTCCCAGTCCGGTCCATGGTTTCAATGTTCTGGTTGGTTCAGTCTTCTTTTTATCTACATGTTCTGAATTGATGAGTGATTATGACTTGGGACTCCTTCTCAAATGATAAATCAATTTATAATTTACTAGCTTAACAGATGCATTTTAATTTTCCCGGGCAGACTCATGAAATTTGGGAATATTGATTTTCCATAGTGAAATAAACTGAGTTATTTATTTATTTTTTTGGCTCTTTTATTTAGTCCTTTTTATGGGTATATTTTCTTTCTAATTTCTGAGTGAAGATATTTAAGGCCATGGCTTTTTCTGGCCCCATGGCTCTGTGCATGGCTGTCAGGGAGAGGCAGATAAATGTAGGGAGAAGATCCCAGTGATCCTTTGTGCTCCAAAAGAAGGGATTTATTCCTTTGAGAAGGTCAGGCACCTGCTTGCATTGAAATTAGATCTGGAGTCACAAAGCCAAGGATGTATTTGTAGTAAGAAAACAAATCAACATGCTGCCAGTAATGGTATTCCTTCCAACCTGATAAAGCTGTCAGAAGGAAGAAAACAAAAGACACACAGTCAGTGTAAACAGTAAGTATAGCTTAATGGAAACACATTATAAATTCATTAGAAATTAGGAATCATGCAATCATTTAATAGACTATATAATTTTAAATTCTGGATTGTCATACATTTATTTCAAATACTTAAATATATCAAATTTAATATATAAATACATTGTTTTATAACCATCATCAAATCTTAATAGTAGAATGCTTATATTTCAAGGAAAAAATTCTTATCCTTATCAATTTTAGAACTTCAGTTGAAATTGTAAATGTATCACATTACTGGCACATTTCTTAAAGGCATTGAAGAAAAGCATGCTTTTATATATTGTCATGAAAGTACTTAAGAAATAACTCTCCAATAAAGTTGATCCTTCATTTTCAACAATAGGTAAAGTGATACTCTTAAAACTCTTAATGTAGAATAATATCTTTCATTCTTATCTACTTCAAAAATACTATCAAAGGGACTGGGTAGTTGGCTCAGTAGTTAAGAGCACTGGCTACTCTTGCAGAGACTTGGGTTCAGTTTCCAGCACCCACATGGCAGCTAACAACCTTCTGCACCTCCATTTCCAGGGGACTGACACCCTCTTCTGGCCTCCACAGTCATTGTACAACAAGAGTGTACCTAACATACATGAAAGCATAATGTCCACATACATAAAATAAAATAAAATAAAAATAAATAAACCAAAGTTTAAAATACTTTCAAATTGGCAAAAAGATAAAACTTATCTTATAATGCACAACTACTAAACAACTTTGTTTTTCTTCTTGGTAATCTATAATACTCATTAATCCTCATTTTAAAAATATCTGTATTTCTAATTAATGAATATATATTTGGAGAAGAAAAAGAAATAAAACCTAGCCATAATTCTTTCTATAACACAGTTAGCACTTTTTGTGCAAGCATCTATGGTTTTATCTTATGATGTAATAGAGAACACATAACATTTTACATTATGTCCAAAAAACNACTCTAAAGCATCAAAGAATTTGGAGACAGGACATAATGGAAAAGGCAAAATTTAATAAAAAGGGGAAGATTATAGATAGTGGGTGGTTTTGAAGTTGTATATTACCAGGGTAATTAAGGATAAACTGAAAACGGGAAAGTCACAGCTAGTCAATAGCACATGGGTGCTTAAATCCCGAGCAGCACAGAAGAGGTGGAAGTCGTAAGACGTGGCTGAGCAGAGTGTAGAGTTTAAGGCGTAGCCTGGCTACCTAGTTAGCCAGAGCCAATCATTTTTTGTGGGGGCTACATAATGTGGCTGGGAGCCTTTTAAGAAAAGATGGAGAATGCAAGGAGAAAACAGGTTAAAGGTGTCACGTGAGAGTAATATTCGCATTGAGCGCCTGAACCTGAAAGGAGGTGTGTTGTATAAGCCAAATACAACTAAGAAGCGCATGCTGATTCAGTATTGAAATAATGTTAGTATCCTGGAAGACGGTGGATTGTTGCATGTAAGTGTTTACGTTAAGTAAATGCTGTGATTCATTCAAATGATGATGCCAGATCCATTGAAGAATTGGAGAAATTTCCGTGCCAGGTGTTAGGAATACATGCTTCTAGTAATTAGTCGGCGACCAAGTTTGCAATAGCAGAAGAAGTGCTGCTAGACGCTTTAGTGAGTGGTCACAATGTGTTGATCGTTCTGGGGAGGCAAACACCGTGACATAGCTAATGCGACCGCCGGGGGGAAAGAAGAGAAGGGGAATTTTCTAGTTCCCATGGAAGGAGAGGGGATAATGAAAGAGTGGTTTGCAACAGACGGACAACCGCAAAGATAGAGGTACGAAAGTTTCATACTCTGGGTGCTAGCTGAAGCTTTGATTCCACCCATCGTCAAGCGAACGCTGTACGAGGGTGGCACAGACCAGTTTTAGAAGCGTAGCGAGTTGCATTTTACACAAGGACCATTCTATAAAAGCCTGGCAACAGTGGTAAGTGAAGAGCACCAATATGAAGCCATCAACACAGAAGCTTTACACTTTCAGTATGGCTGTGCCCAGAAGGAGGGAATGAGCATTAAAGGGAAGAAGAAAAAATGATCAACTAACTTTTGTACGCGGAAGTTAGTTTTTATTTATTGACTATTGTGGCTGAGGTGTGGTAATGCGGAGGTTGGGTTGATCAAAGTTCCACAAACAAATCTTGAGAAAGTGGTAAAAGTAATAACTGAATATAGTTCCGTGTGCATCCAATTGAGGCCTGTGGTTATATCTTGTTGATGGTATTGGAAAAGAGGGGAGGATGGATGCTTGAGTGTGTGTTAGGTGATGCAAAAGGTTCAGGTTTGTCCCGGGGGTTGTATAAGGCAAGGTACCAATTAAATAGTTGGAATTTTGGAGATCTGGCATATTGATAGTCCGGCGGGCTAAAGTAATTTCCCTTTAGATCCCCTCGAGGGTTTAATTTAAATGCTAGTTCTGGGAAAGTACTTATAAGTTTAAGATTTTGAGTGCAAAGTATGAGAGATTATAATGGGATTTAATTATGTGGTTCCAAGATTCGTTGTAATAAACGCATGATTATTATTATGGGGGAGAGAAGAAGGGGTAAAGGAGAAAGATTGCACTGAATACAGTGTATTTGTAGGATTGTGAGAATAGAATGGACGAGTTTTTACTATATCATTTTTCTAATCATGACGATGTCAAAGGTCTTTCCGATGCGTTTGGTTTTTCTTTCAAGCTCCTAATTAAGTCATGGCTTATAATTTTATTTGTTGTAGAGATCTTGTGGTGTCCTTAGGTTAGGGCTATAACAAAAGGAAAACAAGCCATGGTGAGGTAACTGGCCAGCAAAACAGACCTGTGATAAGACCAGTGGTGAAGGCAAAAAACTGAGGATGCGAATGGGGTGAAACACACAAAACAATTTCAATCCCCAACTCAAATTTGGAGCGGCGAGAGTGTGGAGGGTCAAGAAGACCGCAGGTTAGGAGAAGACAATCATCTTCAACAAATGTGTTAGGCGAAACTAATCACATTGTGTAAAGAATAAAACGGATAGAAGCCGCTAACCTTTACTTTGTACAAAATGACGGATGGGCCAAAGGACCAAAGACCTCGAAGAAGTGTGAAAACCATGTACTCTTAAGGAGTGATAGGAAAAGAAAACATTGCGAGCACACCAATACACGGGGGGTCCAGGAGAGGAGAAAACTTAGAGACATACATCAGACGGCAGCTGCAGCGCATAGATCAACAATTGGGTGGGTATTAAAGCAGAGATATCGATCAGTAAAAGACATCAAGAGTCTGCATTGAACATACGGTGAGGAAGACAACTAAATCGATGAATGAAGAAAGAACTCTCAGTAGGTAGAACTGTAAAACCTTCACCGGGAGTTGTGACAGTCTGACCGATCTTTTGAAAAGTGAGATTTCCCAGAGTGATATAGAACTACTAAGAGAAAACAATAAGTAATAACAACATATGGACTCACGCAAAACTAAAAGGCTGTAAGATAACTAGTCACAACAGTATGAGGTGAATAATGTGGTGCTAGGAGAAAACAGTGCTGTATAAAAAATTAGTTCAACATTGCAATAATTAATGCAATGCAGATGAGAGAACAACTTAGTAGATGGCATCGATCACTCTGATAAGACTGTTTAGGATCAAGAAAACAATGAAACCAGATGGGGCCGGAGAGTTTGATGGGGTGCGTGTAACACAGTCCATGACCACTGCTTGGTGGTGATGTATGTTTTCACACTTTGAGCAGAAAGTACAAAACACTAGATGGGGGAAAGCGTATGGGTGAAGAACATATGAATAGACTCACGATATAATAGTGAACTGATGGGGGACCAGGGAAGAAAAAACACCAAACCCAGCTATACCACATCTTGGTATATACCCAGACCTGACAGAGTGGAGACAACAGGTCGTTGCCGAGGAACAGGAGAGCATTCAGGTGGGCAAGGTAAGAAGGGGGCCATAATTCATTACAGAAAAACTCTCTAATAAAGCGCGGACTAGTGTTGCGAAGGTAGGAGCTGGTGGGGTGAACCGGGACCGCGAGGAGAGGCCCCATCAGCCACGAGTAGGTTGGAGAGGAAGAATTGGAGTAGCGACGTCGTGACACAATAGAAAAAGATGCAGTATAAACATGATGGATAACGAGAAAGGTAGGTTGCGGATCATGAGCGTTAATGACAGGAATTATTGGAGAAGTGCAAACTAGGAAGGGTATTAAAAATGCGTAAATAGTAAGTAAACCGCCAATGTCCCAGACAAGCAATGAATGGTAGTATCCCTCATCTGTGGAATGGCAAACACCAAGCACTGTAGAATATGTATAAAATGTAAACTAACAACAGGGCACAACATTGAGTATGGAACCCACAGTGTTGTCCCTGAATCGAAACTTGCTCTTAGTAAGTATAACCAATCCCAAAGTTAAAGACTCTAAAATATAACCCACAAACAATGTATGTTTATATAGACCGTTTAATGCTTGGTATAGGAGTTGAGAGTAGCATGGAAGGCATGGGCATATTTAGGAGTAACAATATAAGTTTAGAAAGGAAAAACTGGTAAAGTCCGTGAAATAGTGTATGGAATGACAGTTGTGGGGGGTACAGAGGATATATTTTCGTAGAATAGGGTGATTATATGATATCTATGCATATAGGTCTAGGTATATATTATATCTCAATAAGAGAGAATATAAAATAAAATAGGCGAGATCTCTGATATATACATAACAAGGGTGCAGTATGACAATATTTGTTAAGGGACAATACAGAGATATGGATGAGAAACAAAAACGCACAGAGGAACGGGACAGGGGAAAGTTGCCACCAGAACAGGACAATAATAACGGTCTGCTGAGCTGAGAAACGGGAAAGAATCAGAAACGGATCAGGGCAGGTATAGGGCGGGGGGTTGCATGAAAAAAGTAAACGAGGGAAGGAGTGATAATGTAGTGTCAAAGGGAAACAGGGTGAGGAGGATGAAGTCTAAGACTAGTAGCTGCGCAAAATGCATGATAGTAGTGACATCAATCATATAACTGTCATAAACTGAAAAATAGTTGACCATACACGTAACCTAGTATGATACACCGAGCGGCAGGCACTTCAGCAACCTTCGGCATGGGGGCGCACGATTCGGGGGGAACGGTGAAACAATGCAACAGGTCTGTCCATAGCCGGCCAGATTCCGGCCTGACTATCCCTACAGGTGAATGGCCCCTGTAACTAATTAAATCAAAATAAATTGTTACCGCTCAAAGTAATTAAACTTTTCAGGCCTTGGTGGTGCCATATCAATAGAAGCAAAATAGGAACATTCTAGTCTTTAATGTCTTTTTAAAACCATTTGAAAAATGTGAGAAAGTAAGGGACTAGGTAGAGACCTATCTGGAAAGAAAAGGAGAGGATAGAGGTGTGTCTTAAGTGAAACCCAACGCGGTTCCAGAAGCGTGGACACAGGACAAACCCCTGCATTGATACTTTAGTCCAACTGAACAGCGTTCAATTTAAACAAGACAGTAGTGTACAGGCCGAAATTAGACTTGGTTGTTGCAAATGATAAAAGTCTGATATCATGCCCGTGGCGGAGCATTGTGAAGACAGACCCACGGGTAAATCTGATTATATTATGACATGAATGTTATAGATACAGGAAACCCTGATATTCTGATTCCCTGTGCGATCCTTATTTAATCTTCCATTTGTTGTGTTTGTTTTTTATTTGGTTTTTCTTTTCAGGGAAACTAAGAGTGAAACTGTCTTTAACATAAGAGATAAAAAACTTTTTGAAAGTTGAGGTCCAACAATAGTTTAAGTGGTTATGGGAAACAAGAAGTGGAGTACAGAGAGTAGGATTCTGTAGGTCTGGTGTCATTAATAAATTAAAGTTAAAAATGGATGTAGAATCTGTCATAAAGGAGGCAACAAGAGAAGTAGTAGTTTGAGAAGTTTGGAATGTTGTTCTGGTGTGAGGTGTGATGGTCTCCATACAATATACCTGCTAATCGTTTTACAATGACCTCACGAACGTGAAATTCAACATGGAATCGACTGAATAACATGCAGGCTAAACATTAATTTACCAAGGGATTAAATGAACTCGCACACAGAGTTAGATTGGCCAAGAAGTAAAAACATCTGCCATCGTTCACAATTGCATACTCAATCTAGCTGTGGCAATGGGGTTATCTCTAGAGAAACAGGTGTGACTGAGAGAAAAAGGAGATTAGAAGGGTGAGGGTAGTAAATAGGGATTTTAGCCCAAACTTTCTTTGACTTGGGGGGAAAAATTCCACAGTGTGGGTAAAAGGGTCCCATGCTTGACCTACTTGAATGGGAAAGCAGTCGTATAAGCAATTGTCGGTCTAGATACAAATAACAAACACAAAAGAGCCTTCCTGCAACCGCATATGGAGGGACCAAAGGGAAGCAGCTAGATGTAAAGTGGTACCACATGATCCGGTTAACAGATGGCCGCCAGGAGGAAAAGAAGTCTCGACTCACTCCCATGATGAAATGCCTCAAATTTTTTTTTCTTTTTTTATTTTTTGGTACATGTGTAAAAATCCAAGGTACTGTCCTGCATCAGGTTGTGCCCCGGTCGTGCAATACCGGGAAGGCAGTGAGTGTCAGAAGGAGAGGGTCGGGGGTCAGATTCCCCTGGTACTGGAGGGTTCTCCTGGAATTGAGTTGTTGGAATCAGACGGCTCCTGCGGAAGCGCGCATGTGGGTGCGTAGGGAATACCGAACCCGGGTCTCTCTGGAAGAGCGGCGTAGTCGGAGGGGGGCGCTGCATTACGCGCTGATGGGGAATAGGCCATCTCCCAGGAGGCCAGCGACCGAAATACCTCATTTATGCCCTTGGGCGTGGGGTCGGGAGACAGAGGAACAAATCAGAGGGAAAATGCTCAAATGATAATCTGTGAATTTGGGTTCGCTTGCATGCTTAGACATCCATCCCTTTCGCACAAGAAACTTAGGATTACTGGTTGCAATCTTATGGGCAACATTTATAATAGTTAAGATACATCATAAGAAAGACACCAGGATGGGATAATGGAGAAGTGGTTCGGTTAGTTTACTCTTCTGGAGGGGAATATGGTGCTGGGGGTGGGGGGGGCAGATGCCTTCAGCAGTGAAGGTTAAACACAGGAAGCAGGAACACGTCTAAAGGTAGTTGAACCAAGGGAGACTGAACCGGGGGTTGGTGGGGGTGATAACAATGTAGCCCAGATCCATCTAGGAATTTAGCTGCTAAATTATAAACTTGTCAGATATGGTGAAAGCTGGGTATCTAGTTGCTGTCCCTCTTGCATGATAAAACCCTGGCCAAACAACAACGTTAGGAAGAAAAAAAAAGAAAACATGGAGTTTATTTACGGGCTATTGGCTTCCTAATCATCAGTACCTCATAGGGTGAGGAAAGCACGAAAAGTAGAACTCACAGTGAGGGCCGAAACGCTGGAACAAGGAAAACTGGGGGAAAGCCAGAGAACGGACTGAGGAACACTGATCACTAAGAGCTGTCACTCTGGCTTGGTCAGCGGAAAGGCTCGAGACCCTATTGCAAAGCAGTGTCGAGTTCACAGGAACACAAATGCTAAGGAATTCCTCAAGGGATTTGACAGAATCTTTGGCAGGGGTCGAGAAAGCCAATTGAGGGTCAAGCTAGACGATAAAAAACTAAAGCTGCAGGTGATTAGTATTTTTAAAAAAGAAATGGTTATTTGATTAAAAAAATGTATAAATTAGAATGTTTAACAAAAAAAAGAAATGGGGGGTGAAAACATAGACAGATGTTTTGTGTAACGTGTAGGTTCGCAATTTGATTCTCGAATAATTTCTTTTATATAATGAGAGTGTTCAGTCAATTCTATCCCCCACATGAACAGGCTCGGCGGCCAATTACCATAAAGAACGACCAAGGGAAAATTCTAGCAAATCGCACAGTCAAACACACAAAATAATCACCCAAATATAATAACCGGTGGAATAAGAGAGAAGGTGCCCCCCACCATTATGCAAGAGGCGGTGTGGATGGCACAGGTACCTTTAAATGTTCTAGCAGCATTCTGGAGGCAAGGCAGGTGGGATCGTTGTTGTGGGTGTCAAGGCCATCCTGGTCTACAAGGGGTGAGTTCCAGGACAAGCTGGGACTCACAGGGGAGACGCCTGTCTCTAAAATACAAAAAAAAAGAAGAAAAAAAAAAAAAAAGAACCATTATGCAATATAAATCTGCATTTAATCATCAAGCCATTAGGATCTTGAAGAAGTAAATGATTCAGTTGTGTACATAACAAGCACTACCAAAACTGTTCTAGAAATTATCATTATAGTAACTTTTCCAAGAGGGAATCTAAAATGAAAGGAAGAAATCAGGTAATTGGTCTTAACTCCTCTTTGTTTGGGAGATTTTGTCTATAATATTTAATCACAAAGTTGAGAAATGGTATTTCTTTCAAGTGAATGACAAAACATCCTTAAATGGGCCAAATATAAGCTTCAGCTTCTAAGAAAAGGTGGTTTTGTTTGGGTTTGGGTTTTTGTTGTGTTATTGTTTTGTTGTTTTGGAGCCTGGGTCTCCGTCTGTCCCCGCTGGGCCTGGGAACTCTCAAATTCTGAAGACAGCTGGCCTTGAACTCTCAAAGAGCCGCCTGCCTCTGGCCCCCGAAGGGGTGCTAAGATTAAAGGTGGTGTGGCCAACTGCATCTAATGAGACTTTTTTATATAATTCTTATATATATAGGAGTGAGGAGTTACATAGAGTATGATAGAAGGTATATTATAAATATGAGGTTCTATATTATGTTATCAATCAAGTTCGTGACAGGGGGTCAGGTTTGTTTGCACAGGGACCGTGTCGTGCAGAGGAACCGGAGCGAAGGTCAGAGAGGGTGTCGGATTCCCCTGGGAACTGTAGTTACGAACGTTTCTAGGCCGCCATGTGGGTTGCTGGGGATCTTGACACGGGGGGGAGCCGAACAAACCCGAGAGGTTCCTCTGTAAGGCGGCGGGGAATGCTACTTAACGCTTGGGGAAGGGGGAGGAGGGGAAGGCCAAATATAATTCCTTGGGGGAGCAGGAATAATTGGTTGGTTATGTAAAGTTAACCGGGGAAGGGGGGTATTCCAGCCCTAAGGGTATGGGAAGATTGAAAAAAGTATTGGGAGGTGTAACTTTATAAAGAAGAATGAATGCAAAAAGATAAAGAGACAGGGACATACTAAATGGTGTT
Source organism: Rhizomys pruinosus (assembly GCA_009823505.1). Taxonomy (NCBI): domain Eukaryota; kingdom Metazoa; phylum Chordata; class Mammalia; order Rodentia; family Spalacidae; genus Rhizomys; species Rhizomys pruinosus. The sequence goes on from VZQC01005846.1 coordinate 1,661,769, forward strand.
TGACTGTTTTGGGAGGATAAGAACCAATGGAGGAGCTGGATGTATTGGATAGACTATGGTTAACATGATATAACTATTTACGGGGGTATAACAGTTAGAATCGCAACAATGGTAGGCAAAGTCTGTGACATGTTGATCAAGAATATAGAGAAGATCATCGCGCCGCGGAATATGTGCTGATAATATATCACATTCAAAGAGACGATTATGCTAACACTTAAAAAGATTAACACCATTACACTTGGAAAACTATTGAAATAGGGTGTTGTATTTGCTCATTACCATGCTGAATGAGTGGGACACAGAAAATTGGGGAAGGACTAACTAGGCTGAGAATAATTACTCAGGGAATTACCCAAAGTTTGAGTAATTCTTGTACCCTCTTAGAGGTCAGTTTCACTGGTTAGTAAGAGCTTTGGGATTGTCAGCTGAGTTTTGAATAAAGTAGACTATGCTGCGGTGTCCTAAAAAAAAAAAAAGAATGATAAACATAAAAGGAAATGGAAAAAGATATTAGTATCATTGAGAGGGGCTAATTACACTACAGGGTAAACTGATACATCATAGAACATGGCAAAACTAAGATTCATAAAGCACCATATTCTCCTATAAAAAGGAAAATAAAAAAGATCACAAGAGGAGGAGGAAGCATGTCACCAGACTTGTAGACCTGCAACATAACCTGTTTAGTTCCAGGACTCAGGAGGGCAGAGGCAGGCAGATCTTTTATGAGATCAAGGCCAACCTGTCTACATAATAGAGTTCTATCTAAAGCTGAGGCTACAGGAGATCCTGTCTTAAAAAACCAAAAATAAATAACTTGTAAGCCCGAGGTTCCATGAGTCTGAAAAGCATTTTCCAAACCTCAGTAATACAAATATCCTAAAATGAAACAATTTCAGATACTGTTAAGCATAGAAGGGCATTTTCACAGACAGAAGAGCCTCTATATCTTTACAGCTAATCTTTTGAAAGAATTTTGCAAAAAAATAAAACGAAAGAATTTTGGCCAATTAATCTTGTTTGCAATGGGTGTGGTTTATATGTCCAAAGGACAGAGAGGCCTTAAAATAGATAGGGTAAAAGAGTGGGATGTGAGGCTGATTTTTTAGTTTATTATAAATAATGAACTTTTTTCAAATATATGTGGGAGGGCCTGGGTGTTAAATTTTACACGATTTTAAAAAAAAAATTAATAAAAATAACAACTTGATATACATAAATGTGAGGCAGTCTTATCCCTGTCTCTTATGTCATTAGATGACTGCGCACCCAAAGAAGAAGGAAGAAGGAGAAAGAAAGGGGGAAGGTGTTTGGAATGGAAAACCAACACACTAACGGATAGTGTTTGGTGTTCCATTTGTATTTTAAAGCAACCACTTGAGGGGGAGCACCTGAAAGAACCCACTTCCTCAACACTTGCAGGGTCAAGTTCCACAGGCAGGTGACCATTGTCTCCACACGCTTTGGGGCCTCTCAAAATACCCACCCTCCTAACCCCTCTTCCAGACTCATCCCCCCAGCATTGGGTGGTCAGCAACTCTAATATCACTCGTTGCGGTAATGGTTGATAGATTTCCCGTTGTATTGTTCTGTTGGTGATGAATCGCGGGTTGAGGAGACAAAGATTGGAGAACTTAGTTTGAGCCAAGGCAGCTTCGTCGAGATTCCACCCCACCTTTATGGAGGAAAAAGGAGTGGGGGGGTAATGTTACTGAAGAAAGAGAGGGAGGTCATGCTGGTGGGTGAATTCCTGGCGTGGGGGCCGGTTTCGCAATCTCCCTGACTGAGATAGACGGGTGGGGGGTTGTTTTGCTGGCTTCCGAGCTCTGGAGACCCAATGTAGCGTAGAGAGGTGGCGTCGTGGGGGAAAGAAAGGAGGAAAGGGGAAAAATGCCTTCCTGGATCACAGGGGGGGAAAGAATCCTGAACCACAGAGAGTGCTAAAGCACGAGAGAGTGGAAATAGTAGGGATCTAGAGAGTGTAGTTCTGGGGCTCCATGAGATGTGCGTGGTAATAGAGTCAACCATTCCTGAGCATAAAAAAAAAAAGTTAGCCTTTCGTGGGAACCACAAGTTAGAATCGAAAAAAGTTGGAGGGCTGGCGAGGAGAAAGAAAGTGAAAAGTAGAGAGTGGCGAATGCATGACCGAAAGATACAGGCAAAAAAGAGACAAACAAGAAAGGAGAAAATTCCTTTCGTTTAAGAACAAAGGTTCGAGTTCCATATTTCGTGTATACATGCTGTAGCGTTCATGTTTAGCGTACGAGTGAAAGTGGGGCAAAATGTGTAAATGTTCGTTGAGGGACTTGGGAAGGAGGAATGTTCTTGTGCAGGGTGGTCAGAACAAGGTTAATACGAAGAAAACAGTGCTAGGAATGAAAATTTGTGGGCAATAAAATATGTTTAAAGGTGTGAGATGGTATTTCAGAGTGGGATATTAAAATTGGATTATTTTTTTAGAAAATAACCATAAAACTCAATTCATCAAGACTTCACGATTAAAAAAGAGGGAGGGGAGAGGTAAATTTTACTTTGTCAATTTATTAAAGTCATTAAATACTCAATACTCACAGAAGAAGGGGGGGAATAGCAAGAACAAAAAGGGAAAAGAGGTAAACGCCCACCCGCAAGCAGCGTGTCCTAAAAAATCAAAGAGAATTCATAAAGTCAAGTGTGACGATTCTGTTTATAGTTGTCGGATGACATTTAAAAGGAGCAGAAAGTGGACCAAACAAGGGAGGGGGGACCCGGAAGGACAAGCGGGCCGAAGAAAGGGGAGGGGGCCTGAGTGGTGCGGCAGAAAAGAAGGGAAAAAGGGGGGGGAAGGGAAGAGGGGATAGGGATGGGAGGAGAAGACGAAGCTTGAATGGGAAAGAAGAGGGGGGGCTGTAAGCCAAAAAGAATGATACCGCAGCGTAAAGTTGCGAGATTTTGACTGCCCCCTGCGCATTGAAAGGGGGACAGCAAAATGTGGGGTGGGGTCGACGGCAGAAGATGTTGAATCAGTGCAACATCAGCGCCCCTCTGTGATCCTACTAGATCGCGGAAGGGGTGTGAAGACAGAAATGACAGGGAGTCGGATTAGGCAAAGCCCAAGGGTGTGTGGTGGAAAATAGCAGAGGAGGAAGGAAGCAGCAGAAGAGAAGAAGGGAGAGAGAAAGAGAGGAGCGCAGGAGACTGAGACTAAAGACGACAGTCACTTGCTCAATAGAACGGTAGAGTGGTTGGGTTTTGGGTTTGAACTATCTCATGGAACCCCCCGGGGGAAGCTGATGGGACCCCCTTTTCTGAAAAAGGACCTAACGGGACGATAGCCGAGTCTGCCGGAAGAGAATGGGGACGGAAGCAAGCCGTGCATGTCAGAATGGGGGAAGAGGAAGCGATGACGGGAGGAGTGGCTGAAATGCTGAAATGTAGGGAAGGGTTACGGGTAGAACAAAAAAGAAGGCGAAATTGAGCGGCCACTCCCATCCTCACGCACAAATGTAACAACATGCATTTAGGATCGACCACTGAGTGAGCACACACATGAGACACAGACGACACGAAAAAAATCGCAAAGCCCCCCGGGGCGTAGTATGAGTGGGAACCCGATGAAGCGCTGAGTGTGGGGGGTGTTTGGCAGCAAAACTGCGCGACTGCCGGTTGCAGAATTGGTTGGTTTTATCAATGAAGCTGCTTGTAAGGCTCAGAAACAAAGGGACGAGGAAGTTAGAGTCACCTATTGTGTTAACAAAGGCAACGAATGCACCACAAAACAGGGAAAACACCGAACAAGCAGAGAAAGCTGCAGACACGCAATAAATGTGAACTTATAAACGTTGCAGAAATGCAACTAAATCGGCGGATGGGATAGGAGGGGAGTATGGGGTTATTGGGGGGCCGGGAGGACGGGATATAAATTGATCTCCTGCCCTGCACTGGCCTGACTTGGCCCATGCGTGTCTGTCCCTCGCCACACCAAACACGCAAAATGCCCTCCCCAGTGGGCCCCCCGCACACACCCCTACGTCCAAACGGCATCCCTCACCCGGCAGTGACGCACCGCGGATATACCCCAGACACGCTCCCACCCATCGACCTGTGTCGCACCTTCCTGCGCGCGTGTTCCAATGAAACTCCTCATCCGCCGTTTGCTGAGTTGGGAGGCGTAAGAGCCGCGGTGGGCCATCGCGGGTTACTGCGTCAAACATGTGAAACGCGTGACAAGCCGATAAGACAAGTGGAAGAAAAAGGTGGAGCTGGCAAATAAGGGGGTAAGAGGGTAAGAAAAAAAACAGAAATAATTGATGGCATCAAATTGCACAGAGCGAAAGAACCACAGGTTTGACCAAATAGCACCACAAACATCCACACCACGAATGCTCCCACGCCGCGACGGACACAGCATCCCACATAGGTGAGCGGAATGGCCAACTAAACACCAGAGGTACTTTACCGACCCGCACAGCACCCAAAACAACCCCACTGAACAAACCACCACCCGGCGGCAAGAGCCACCATTAAAGCCGCAGGCCCCCCCACATAGAACCGATGTAGATACCACCGACAGCGACGCACGAGCAAGCGGAACCAAGAATCCACCGCAACCAGTGACAAGACAGAAGACGCACCGGACCCCCCCCCCCCGCGGACGGCCGCAAAAGAAAGGGGGGGGGGGGGGAAGGGGGATCCCAAGTCCACCCCCATCCAGCGGTCGGGGCCGGGGGACCAAGTTTCAGCGAGGAAGATGTGGCCAGGAAACACGAGCGAGGGGGGGGGGGGAAATCACCAACGAGTAGCCATGAAGTTGAGGAAAAAAGATTAAAGGACGGGGAATGGAAAAAACGAAGACAGAGCAACGGGATGAACAGATCAAGAGCAGGCGAAGACCATAGGATGGTGATAAGTTAAACGTGGGAAACAAAATAACATGTAAAGCAACAAACCCAACTTAACATTCACGACTTCGGTAAACGAAGCGGCCCACCCGTCGATATTTTAACGGGGATAAAACAAGGCAAGAGGCCGGGGGGTTATAACCTGAAAAAAGACAAGCAACGCGGCGTGGTTCCACAAGACAAAACGTAAAATTAAAAAAAAAGCGCCAGGAGACAAAGGAGTGGAACAATTAGTCCGACCTAGGTCTTCACAAAATGCGAAGCAACTGGGGAAGGGCAAACAACTAAATTAAGTGACCAAGAGCCAGCCCGCGTCTTTAACAAAAAAAAACGACCGAAAAAAGAAATAACAACAAGTATAAGAAACACAAGCAAGAAACACGCGTGGCGATAAACGGGCCGAACGCCGCAAAGTACGGGCAAAGGACCCCAAAAAGGTATTCCAAAACACCGTCATATCAAGTAAAAATGGTGCACAGCCACAGAAAATTAACAACAAGGAGAAGGAAGTCATGGCCCGAAGAACGAACAGGGGCGGGGGATCGACAGTAAGCGGATCCGGAGGGACAGACCACCAGACAAAACAACAAAGAAATTGTCTTCCAGTTATTTCCCCACCCCCCACCCACACCCCTCGGTCCAACCTACCGCCAACCATGCGACCTCCCTTAACTCACCCGACCCCCAGGGTAAAACCGGCAAACTATACCCGCCCCGGAAAACAACAGACCAAACAACAAAAACGCACGACGGCGGAAAGCCCCAAGATTAAGTCACCAAAACGAAACGAAGCGAAGGTAATCGAGCCAAAAGAACAAAAAAATTAACACCCCAACCGACTAAAAGCCGCAACGTGAAAAAGGAATGCTTGTACAACAATCGACTAACTTATTAAAACCCCCAACAAGGGTTAACTAAACCCATATTAAGAAAGACCAAAAAAAATAGATAAAATAAAAAAACATTAAAAAAAAAAAAAAAAAAAAAAAAAAAAAAAAAAATCAAAACAAAAAAACAAACCAGGAAAAAACCACCATGCAGAACAGCCGTTAAACGTTTAACTAACCGAAACACCCTAACGCACCAAAAATAAAACAAAATAAACCTATGATAAACGGTATGAAAGAAAAACAGTTGTAAACGAAGAACAAACCGACAAGGCGGGTACACACAACAAAAAGACGATGATACAAGCAAGAAGGCACAACTGGAAGGGAATATTGAACTTACAAAATGTGGCGAACAGCGAACGTAGTGGAAGTAAACTAAAAGGAACGAATGAGCAAGGAAACTGCGGGAAGGCGGGGCAAGGAAAAGTGGTTTGAAAGCTAAGGGAAAATAGTGGAACGGGGTTAAAAATTCACCAAGAACAGTGATCAGTTAAAAATGAAAAGCAGAAAGCAACGAAGAAGAAAAAACTAACAAAAAAAAAAGAAAGCACGGAAAAAAAAAACTCTTAACACAGAGACATAACACGGGCCAAAGCAACAGAACCCCGAACGGAGCGGGGGCAGGGGGGCAAGCAGTGGAGAGGACACCAAACTAACCACAGAAAAAACGAAAGACAAAACAATGGCAACCGGACGCAGGATGGGAACGAGAATCCTTTACCGGACGGCAAAAGCAAATGTAACACACCCGACCACAAACAACCCGAAAAAAAGAAGAAGAGAAAAAGGAAAAGAAAGGAAAGAGAGAGAGAAAGAGGAAGAGAAAAAGAAAGAAGAGAAAGGAGGGAGGGGGGGAAAAAGGAAGACCGAAACCCAACCACCCACCCCCACCTCCACACCCACCCAATACTTTCGCCCTCTTCGTTAACCCGGCCTCCCCCCCCCACCCCACCCCCCCCCCCCACTACCAACCCCCCCCCCACTAAAACACTTTACCCACCACCCTCAAATTTGTCACCCCCCCCCCCTTACCACGACTCAACAACCCACCCATTCACTCATTTGTCCTACAATACCACATCAAACCCCGAAAACTCCAAACCACCCCCCCCCCTCACCCCCTACAAAAGATCCCCTCCCCGTCCTAACCCACCCCACCCCCCCATTCCCCCACACCACTTTCCACCGTTCCTTCCGCCCTCCCTCTTATAACCCAACGACTTTAACCCCCCTAATCCCGTTCCATTCCGATAGTTCCTCGCCCCCCACTAACATCAATGTCCTCCAGCGGAAAAGGGAAGAGAGGGGAACGGAAAAGAACCGCAAACAGAGGGCGGGAGCAGGCGGAGAACGGCTTCCTACCAGGGTAGCACGTAACAAGGGGGAAACCAAGGCTGCACGGACGACTAACCGGGTCACCCGCGGGGAATGGCGCGTGGGGCACGGGTGGGGCGTGCCGGCCCGAGGGCCCGGGGAAGGAAACAGGCGGGGGGGAAAAACAATGAGACGTGGGGAAGGGGGGGGTGAAGGGGGGGGGGATGGGGAGGGGAGGAGGAGGGAAGGACCGACTCGCCCTTGAGGCAGCCCCAAAAGGGGGGGGCCCAAAGAAAAAAAAGTGGCCGAGAAGAGACGGGGGAGGACCACCGAGAGAGGGAGAAAACGGGGGGAAGGGGGGGGGGGGGGGAAAGGAAAGGGGGAGAAAAAGGGGGCGAGAGGAAAAAAAGGGCAAAGGAAGTGACGAAGTTCGACAAGAGGAAGGGGCGCCGAAAAAGGGGCCGGGAAGGAGCGAAAGCCTTCGAATTAAAGAAAAAGGCGAGGGGGAAGAGGGGTTGGGGGCTGAAAGGAAAAAATAAAAAAAAAAAAAAAAAAAGGAAGAAGAAAAGGAAAAGAGGGGAAGGGGAAAAGAAAAAACCAGAAAGGAAAGGGGGGGGGCGAAAACGACACTCAGGAGGGGAGAGAAGAGAAGCGAAAGAGTTTTAGACAAAAAGGGGGGAAAGGGAATTACGTGGGGACGATGGGGGAAGGGAAAACAGAATTCCTCACAAAAGAGAAGGGGGGGAAAAAAAGAGGAAGGACCCCGGATAGCCGTCCCACCCCCCTCTTCATAGGGGCGATCGAAAAGGGGGGAGAGGAACCTCTGCCCTACCTTCTCCTTTCCCTCCCCGTTTTTTCCCACCCCGTCCCTTGCCATCCGCGTACGCTCTCCTCCCCCCTCCCCCCTCCCTACCCCTTCGCCCAGCGCGCGTTCCCTTTTTATTTTCCTAGTCGCACCTCCTGCTAGAACCTGTTCAATATAGATTTTTTTGTTCACTTTTAAAAAACATTTAATGGGTTTTCTCATTCATAGTTTATGAAGCATGGAATGAAATGTTTTACTAAATAGCTACTTAATAAAAAAGAATAGCACTAATTACAATGGAGACCATGCATAACTTGCTTTTTCCTGTTTCAATTCATGTAATATATAGATAAATATATAATAATAATAAAAAAAAAATGAAGCAATAATGTGAAATGTGGTGCTTATGTGTGTTAGCTATATAGTATCCTTAGCCAACATTTTACAGTTTTTTTTACAGGTGCAAGAGAAGAATACAGAAAAGAGTAAATATGTGAAAGAAAATGGTGCATAATATATAAAAATTGTACATGGCCCTTCTTATTTGTGTCAAATGTTCTCTTACTTTTTTTTTTTTGCAAACTGATGATATATTGCCTACTTTTAAGCTTTTGACTAAAAACAATGTTGAAGTTTTATTTCTTTTTTTGAAACGGAGATCTTCCTATAGTCCCAGATGTCCTAGACCTAGTTCTATAGACCAAGCTGACCTGGAACTAACAGACATATGGCTGTCTCTTCCTCTGTGTCCTGGGTGCTGGGAGGAAAGGCAAAGCCCCACCAGGCCTGGCATGAAACATAATTTTTATCATAGAAATTTTTTGAAATTTTTTGTCCAGAAATCAAGGACATTGAACAATTCCTTAACTAAAATGTTTCCTTATCTTTATTAATTCTTTCTAAAGGACTGATATTGACACAACCAATTATTAAAACTTCTCTTTTTATCAAACTTCCTTCCCGAAAGCATACTAGGACCATGGAATGGAATTGATAGCATCAGCCTGAGTTACACAGGGGCTACAGATGTCTATTACAACCATCTATTCAATGAATTTCCCTAAGCACCCTCTGCACATTACAGAATAGGAATCGAGCAACATTTGGGTAAATGCAGAAATGAAAAAATATGAGAAAATAAAAAATGTCTATATTATAGAGGTAATCCATCTTTGCTAGATTTGCAAGCCCTATCACCCCTTTTGGGGGGGGTTTGGGGGGGGCCCCAGCCTGTTGGGTCTTTTGCGACAAGGTCCTCCCTGGTAGCTTATAAGTCTGGAAATTGCTGTGTAGACCAGCCTGGCCTTAAACTCCAAATAATCTGCCTGCCTCTGCCTCCCAAGTGCTGGGATTAAAAGCCTGTGCCACCACCCCTGGCTACATTGGCTTCTTTAAGAGGATTTAACAAGAAGCAAACCATGTGAATAATGTATAAGGCGTTCCTGGTCCGGAGGGTTGTCCCTAATGCTTGTCTAGGTAGTCCTAATAGCGGTAAAGCAACTGATATGGGAGATAGAGCATAAGTAATTATGCTTTACCTTGGGTTGTTTCCTACTACCAATAGAAATCAACGTCTATGCTACAACTGCCTATAATCAAAGAACATGATCATCTATAAGAAGGTATTAGACTCAGGCGGGATGGAGAGGTGTCTCAGAAGTTAAGAACACCGACTGCCTTGCAGAGGACCCAGGTTCGTTTCCAGCACCCAGCATGGTGGCTAAAAACCACCTTTTAACTCCAGTCCAGGGGAATCCGACACCCTCTTCTGACCTCCCGGCCGTGATGACACGAGTGCACCAACCTACCGATGCAGACAGTACACTCATACACATAAAAAATAAGAAACTAAATTTAAAAAAAGAATGTATTACATTCGAGAATGGTCATCAAAATATGTGACCGCCGGAGCTGGAGAGACGGCTCAGCTGTTAAGAAAATCTGGGCTCATTCCCAGCACCCACATGGAGGCTAAAACCCATCACTGAACCCAGTTCCAAGGAATCCAATGTCTCTTTTGGCCTCCAAAGACATTGTATGTACATGTAGTGCTTAGACATACAGGCAAAGTACTCACACACAAAAAATTTAAAATAAAAATCTTTTTTAAACTGTGATCACCCACGGTACTTCAAGAGCAGCTCAACTTTGGAATTAGTATTTATTTATTTTTTATAAGTACTGTCATTAGGAATGTGTCTTGTTTTCTACTGTTACAAAGCTTCCATGGAACTAGTTCTTGAAAATTAACTTATAGTAATTTCTTTACTTCCACAAAGGAGGAAGTATTTTATTATGCCTTCATTAGGAAACACAAATAACTGAGAACTTGGGCTGTCATAGTCTCTAATGTAACAATGGCTTTCAATATGAGAACTATGCATTCAGCTCAATAAACAAAAGAATAGAAAATTGCTCCCAAAGGAAATAGATAAGAAATCCCACCTAAGAAAAATAATTAACTCACTCAAAAAGCTAAAAAAATGGAAAATCAAGATTTTTAAAATCGTTTTTATTTTTTAAAAATTTGTTTAAAATATCGGGCTGGGAGAGATAGCCTAGCGGTTAAAGAGCAGCCGACTGCTCGTGCAGAGGACCCAGGGTTCGATCCCCAGCACCCACAAGGCATCTAAGAACCGTCTGTAACTCCAATTCAGATGAACTCAGTTCCGGGGGAATCCGAGACCCCCTCTGCTGACCTCCGCGGCATTGGACGACACCGGGTGCACAAACCTACATGCAGAACAGAACTTCAAACACAAACAGAAATAAATTAAAATAAACATTAAAAAATTTTTTATTTAAATTTTATTTAAAATGCCAATTGGTAAAATCAAGAGAAAAAGAAAAGGCATAATTTTAGAAATAAAACAAGAGAATATGTGTAAATTTTTAATTTAAATGTAGGCAAAATAATTTATAGAAAAATTAAAATTACAAATTTGTTTAAAAAAAACATTTCAATAGCTAGCATGACAAAATTAAATTAAATTAAGTTAAATCTATTTCAGTAAAATAAGGTATTTTGAACAGATAACTTTATAAAACCTTTTTATAAATGCATAGCTTATACAGTTTCACCATAGACACTAAGTGATGAAAAAGGAAAGAGTAATAAGATCTTCCTTTGTATTTGATGCAATATAAATTCTGACAAAATAGGATAAAGTTCTCATTGTTTATAATAGTATTATTATTGATTTAGGTGATAAAGAAATTAGCAAAGAGCCTTAAAACTAACGAGAAAGAGAAACTACAAGGAAAGCTGTAAAGTAGGAACAAATCTGGCAATAAATTTTAATGATGTCCATATAGAATATAACTCAATTGACAAGAGAAATCTAAATAGTTTACAGCCATTTCTGTGGAATAATCTCTTAAGATTGTATAGAAGTTAACTAAACTGGCCTGAAATATTCTGTAATTATTTCCCTCTTTTGTTTATATTTTGCTACCTTGGAATCTGAGCTGTTATGATAACTGAACTATCCATGCAGGTGTGGAACATGATGAAAATAATGGGAGATGCTGGAGAGATGGCGCGCGGGGTTATAGAGTCCGACTTGCTGCTCCTGTAGAGGTCCTGGGTTGATTCCCAGCACACACATGGTGGCAAAGAACCGTTTTAACACCTCCAGTCCAGGGTAATCTGACACCATTCTTCTCACCTCCGTGGCACTGCAGCAACATGGGCAATGACATTGCTTCCAACCTACAATGCAGACATACACTCATACACTTTAAAAAATAGAAGAAAATTGTCTGTGAAATTGATACAGTCACCCAACATTCTACAGATTTAGAACAATATTTTCACATCATACATATCAATATGGAGTGAAATACAAATCATTGGACTGAGTAATTTTTAAAACATTGCAATCCGTTTGTGAAAATATTAAATTTGTCATAAAAACATGTTCCCAGGAAGTTAAAGGATGATGGACAAAGTGTTTTTCTGAAAGTGGCCAAAGTGATATTTGACTCTTATAAGCCTTGGTGGCTCAGTCCTAATTACTTATCTACACAGCTACAAGGCCACATGAACTGGGTGTGAGCAGGCTTGTCCTGTAAATGGTAGGGCAGACCCAGATTTACTTTCCCTGAGCCGGAATTTCATTACCAGGGAAACGGAAAGAATATCTGTTTCTTCAATTAGTAGAATTGCTACATGTCAAATATTTAAATCTCTTTTGTCATTATATTTTCTTTGTTTACCTTAAAATCTAGCTTATAGTAGAGATTTTATGTTTATTGATGAATTCAGTGAAAACATTTTGTTGCACTTAGGAAATAGAATACATTTTCTTTGAAATATTGGTCTTTCATCAACACTGAGTTTAATGCAGTAAACCCATGGTTAGATTTTAAGTTAATAATGGACAAATATGGCAAAATATTTGTTTAAATAGAAGGATGCTTTACACAGAAGTATCAATTATTGGTTAAAAAAAATGAAAACCAAAACAAACAAACCAAAAAACAGGGAGAAGAAAGATGCAGAAAAGTTATGCAGAATGCATGATCTGGGATTGGGTAGGGGTGGGGTGGGGGGGAAGGGAAAGGGATAATGCCGGAACGGAAGTGGAAATATGTTGTATGGAAAAACCACAAAGCATCAAAAAAAAAAGTCATCAACCTAAAAAACAAATTCATAACAAAATTTAATTATTCACTGCACACCAGATTAAAAGAGAATAAAAAATTAAGCCGTGAACAGACAAATACCAAATTGCAAGGTAATTCTGTTTGACCAATGGTAATAGGTGCTTTCTGGGTTTCTGCTGCTGACCTTTTAAATTGGCGGCACTTACTGCAAGAAATGCTCTAGTTAAAAAAAAAAGCACTTACATAAAAATAATTCATGTGACATCTAGGTGACCCAAAACGGCCTCAAAGGAAGCTAACATAAATTAATCTTTGGAAGCTCACATTTGGGATCGGCAAAAAAATTTACAAGAATGAAAAAAAATGATCCTTTGAGACTCTTGAAATTTTTCAACCTGTCTTATATTTAAAATGCTGAATAAATATCTTATATACACTTCTTCTTCAGTTATTCACAAAATAATCTCTTTCTGCAGGCAGGAGCTTAACCTATGATCTGAGAGAATGGGTCAAAAGCATTTCCCTAATGGGGGCAACATTAATTCAGTTTTTGTTTTAACAGTTTTTTGGTGTATGTAAAACTAATTTTTCATTAGTTTCAGGGCTGAATAAATTTGTCTAATACATTATAATCATTACAGGCTTTCATATTTGAAGGGTAAAAAACCTAACAATATATGGTACAGGTGGAATGATTTTTTAAATTTTTTACATTTTTTTTACAAACCTTACTGTGAAGAGTTTGGAGGCTGGAAAGATAGCACACGTTAGGAACTTGCTCTGCAGAGGACCCCGGGTTCGATCCCCCGCACCCACATGTGGCTGAGAGGCTTCGTTTAAACTCCAGTTCCAGGGGGGGGGAAATTCTGACACACACCCTCGTCGGACTCGTGGGCTTTGCCACGATATGGTGCACAGCCCACCTACATGCACTACATACCACTATAAAAAAAAAAATTTAAAATTTTTTTTAAAAAGGAAAGTTTTTTTTTTCCTATGTGATTTTTCAAAACTGAATAATACATGGAAGTTTTTTGGGGCTGTAGAGATGGCTAGTGGTTGAAAGTATGGCTGCTCTTAAAGGATGGGTTTGATTCCAGCACACACAAATGTAGCAACTAACAAACTTGTTCTGTAACATCCAGTTCAAGGGGATCCACCAGTTTTTTTCGTCATCTCTGCAGGCTAGTGCAGGACAAACGGTAACACTTAACACAACATACAGGGCCCCAATAACTACTCACACAAAATTGGAAGATTTAAAAACAAAATTTGTCTGGGGCTTTCTTCCATTGGAAACGGCATTGTAATGGAGGTGATGGAGCATAGTAGGCCTGGCAGGGGTGGGGAACTCAGTCCGATTTAAAGGCCATTCCTTTAACTTCCATTTTACAAATCCCAATTAGCAAATATGAAATTCTATCAAGATTACGTTTTAATGATTTTTATTTTTTACTTGTATTTGCTAGATGAGGGCTGAGAAGCCAATACCTCTTTCCTCTAAAATTATGAACTAGAAAAGCCATAGGGCCTATGTTGATCTTCTCTGTTACTGGAAGACAAATCTGAATGGAAATTGCCTCTCTATTTAGAAGGGTGGAAAGAGGAGGGACTTTGTTTATGGCTCTTCAAGGTTGTCATCAAGAAAAACCTTTGAAACTGCAGCAATTACCTAGCTGTTCTTAGCTGGAGTCTCAGTCATGGCCCTGCTCTAAAAACACGCAAAAGTGTCCTTCCTTCTGCTCAGTTTCCCAGGGGTCTGCCCTCTCCTCACATTCACGTTCACTCTGTAGTTTTTTTGTTTTTTTATTCTGTTTTATACTCGATGCATCTTGCCACCGTTCGTGCAATTTGCCCGGAATGGAGGTCTCCGATTCCCCCTGACTGGTCCCGATTTGGGTTCAAGCCGGGTCCGGCAGTGGGGCGCCGGTTTTGCCCAAACGGTCGGGCTCTACCAGGCATTCTCCGCTTAGGCCATATTTTTTAAATGTTGCTTCACTAATCTCTCCCAAAATTTTGGTTTTTTTTTTTTGCAGTCAAATCGGGGCTAATGGCAAGACTTAACCTTGTCTCTGCTCCCATGTTCTTGACCTACTATTGCTTCAGCTTCAAATATGCTTATTTCACAACCTAGTAAACATGTTATTAAATTTGCAACATTCTGGAAGGCCATCTCTCATAGTCCCAATTCAAATTATTTTCAGTGTTATCCAACTCCTACTATTGAGCTTCCATTGTCACAGCATTGGCACAAGTCTTTTTACTGCAATGTTTTAACGGGGTGGGGGTGAGGGGTGGAGGGGTTTTTTTCTTAAAAAATAACAAAAACCTAAAAATCAGTAATTATAAATGAATAAATATTTTGAATGAGTAGACAAATGAACAATAGATGGGATTAATTTTTTTAGCAAGTTTAGAAATTCAATGATAATTCTTAAAAGATGTATGTTAAGTCACCCTAATTACAGATCCATGGAATATGTAATTGGACACATTTGAATTTACTTTTTTAAAAATTTTTTTTTTATTAATTATTATTTCGGTATGTGTATGAAATGTACTGCAAAATTGAAACTGTCGTCTGCCAGGGAAGTGGATCCTGAAACGGTTTCTCGCTAGTTATTCAGACGGTTCCTCGGGCCCCATGTTCTGGATAAACCGGGGCCCGAAACGTGCCCTAACCAGGCGTCAGCCCAATATTCGTTTTTTTAGAATTGATGCGGTTGTTATAATTACGTCTGAGCAGTTTTTCCCTGCGCAACTCGGAGAACAGAACGAGGAACCCTGGATCTGATCTCCTGGAAGAAGTTTCGGTCAGTTTCAGAACGGTTCTCAGGCCGCCATGTGGGTGCTGGATGGTATCGAAACCCCGGGTCCATCTTACGGGCGGTCGGCGCTCTTAACTCGCTAGGCCATCTCTCCAGCCCCTAATTTACTTTTTTTTAACAATTTGTATATTATATTATATATATAATATATATATATATATATATATATATATACAGCAGATGAATAAAACTCAGGCTAGGGCGTGGTTTTTGCGGGGCCCACGCCTTTAGTCCTAGCAACTTTGGGAGGCAGAGGCAGTGGATCTTTGTTAAGTTCAAGGGCCAAGCCTGGGCACGTGAGTGGAGTTTCCAGGCAAGGCTGTGGGGCTACAGGGAGACCCTGTCTCGAAAAAACAGGACAAAAAAAAAATAAAAAAAAAAAAAAAAAAAGGAAACTCAAAAGGTGAGTTTCTTAAAACTAATATTAGTTTATATATATATATATATATGGTTTATATATAATATTATTAGGTTTTATTATATAGTTATATATATATGGTTTTATTTTTAAGTTTTTTATATATTATATTATATATATATATATATATTATAGACAACTCAACCTTGGTTTCTATAATTCCATGCTTTTTGATTTTCACAGTACAAAATCCCCTAAGTTGTTAATTATTCTGAAAACTGTTGCTTCTATATTTTTAACAGCTAGTGTTTAGTTTCCTTTACTTACCATTCATGAAAACTTAAAGTCCCAGATGATATAAAAATGAGACAGACAGATGCAAATGGAACCAAGAGTCCTTTCCATGCTTCTCTAGAAATATGCTCTAGCAATTTCTCAGGCAGCTCTGTGATGGGACTGTCCTCTATTCCTTCTGTCCTTTTGTATGATCTTTAATGAGGACCTCAAGAAAGAACACAACATACATTGATGGACCATTCTATGACATGAATGTTAATCTTAAGTTGGAAGAAAAGGTTGTTCAGTATTTTTTTTTTATTTAAGTATTTAAATTACAAAGGCATTGTCCTAGAGTAGAGAATAGACACTTAGAGTGAAAATTATGGAATTGAAACAGCTCATGGTACTTGATTCCCTCTGTTGTCTCTGTGTGTCTTCACTGGAGAAAGCAACATGATCTGGAGTTGGCCTGTTCCAAATGAATGATTAAAGTGCTTCTCAGCTGTGGTTTATAAAATCAAAAATCTATTTAAAAACAGTTCTCTCATCTTTTATTTTAAAATATTTTATTCTCAACATTAAACATGATAGGCCATTTTAATAAGTGGAGGCGATGCAGGTGAAGGTACCACTATCCCTCAAGGTGGTGATGGTCACATCCAGCGTCCCATCCCCGCGGACCCGGGTCCGGCTAGAGTTCCCCAGCAACCGCCCATCAGGTGCCACCCAGTGCACCACGGGTTCAGGGTCACCCACTGCCCGGCAGCGCAGACTGACCGCCTGGCCTTCCACCACCAGGGCCCGGCCTCCAGCCTGCCGTGTGATCAGCGGGGGCTCACAAAGAAACTCCTCCTCGGGGATAGACCAAAAGTAGCGGTCCGTGAGATGCTCCGGAGTGGCGCACGTCTCCAAATCGTCCTCTCTGGTCAGGCGGCGCAGCCAGAGGAGTTCGCAGTTGCAGTGCAGCGGGTTGCCACCGAAGCTGACCGTCAGAGGCGTGGGTGGCTTGGGGCCACCGCCCTGGGATCTCAGGAAGAGCCCGTCCGGCGGGAGTTTATGTAGACGGTTGGAGGTCATGTCCAGGCGCACCAGTTTGTGCAACTGCACAAAGGTGCCCTCCGCGATATGATCGATGAGGTTGTGGTCCAGGGTGAGGGTATTCAAGTTCACCATCTGACCCACGGCCTCCCACGGCAGCGCCTCCAGGTTGTTATATGACAGATCCAGGTCTTCCACTGTGGACAGGAATGCATCGAAGGCTGCAGACTCCACCTTGCGGATCTGATTGTTGGCGAGGATCAGGTGGCGGAGGTTTCCCAAGCCACGGAGCTGGTCCCCGCGAACCTCGGCCAGCCGGTTGCTGTCAAGGTGCAGGGCCCTGAGCGCGCGGAGGTCGGCAAAGGCTCCAGGGGCCACCTGGCCGATGGTATTGCGGGACAGGGTGAGATGCACCAGGCTGGTCATGTTGGCGAAGTCCCGGCGGCGCACAGCAGCGATGAAATTGTCGGTGAGACGCAGCTCCACCACGCGCCGGTCGATGGCGGGCGGCACGAAGAGCAGGCCGGTCTTGGCGCACAGCATGGTTAGCGTAGGTGCCACGTTCTGGCAGATGCAGCGACCGGGGCAGGGCTGGCCACGAGATGCCCCCGCCCAGAGTAGCAACAGAAAGGGCAAAGCAGCAGGTGGTGGAGAGAGGAACCCGGAGAAGAGGCCCGGAGCCATGGTGCAGGGGAGAGGCAGGAAGAGCGGGATGTGAGACCTGGAGAAGAAGACAGCGAGGCGCAGGGCTTGGTCACCACCCACCCTGCCGTCCTGCTACAAGTCCTCGACTTCAAATGACTGGGTTCTGACAAGAACCAGTAGCATGCATAGCTGACTTTCTTCTTTAAAAAATGTATTTTATTGGGGTAGGCTAGAGAGATGGCCTAGCAGTTAAGAGCGCCGACCGCTCTTATAGAGGACTCGGGTTCGATCCCCAGCACCCACATGGCGGCTGAGAACCGTCTGACCGTCTGAAACTCCAATTCCAGGAGAACTCCAGTTCCAGTGGAATCCGACGCCCTCTTCTTATCTCCGTGGCATTGCACGACACGGGTGCACAAACTTTCATGCAGACAGTACATTCATACACATACAGAAATAAATAAAATTAATAAAAAAAATTTTTTAAAAAGTAAATTAAATGTTCCAATTACATATTCATGGATCTGTAATTTAGGTGACTTACATCCTTTTAGAATTATCATTGATTTCTAAACTTGCTTAATCCATCTATTGTTCATTTGTCTACTCATTCAAAATATTTTTCATTTTCATACCAGATACTGATTTAGGAGCTTTGGATATAAGCAGAACATCCTCCCCCCTCACCCCCACCCCCGTAAACATTGTCAGTAAAAGACTTGTGCCATGCTGTGAAATGGAAACTAATAGTAGGAGCTGATAGCCACTGAAAATAATTTGAATTGGGATATGAGAGATGGCTCAGAATTTGCAAAATTAATAAATGTTACTAGTTGTGAAATAAGCATATTTGAAGCTGAAGCAATAGTAGGTCAAGAACATGGGAGCAAGACAAGGTTAAGTCTTGCATAGCCCCGGATTTGAGTGAAAAAAAGACAAAAATTTTGGGAGAGATTAGTGAAGCACATTAAAAAATATGCCTACAGAAGTGAGAGACGTTGAAGATGTTGAGGAGGAGGGAAGGGCAAGACCTGTGGGAAACGTGATGGGACCGCAGAGAGGAAGGACACTGCGTGTTTTAAGCAGGGCCATGACTGAGACTCCAGCTAAGAACAGCTAGGTAATTGCTGCAGTTTCAAAGATTTTCTTGATGACAACTTGAAGAGCATAAACAAGTCCCCTTCTTTCCACTAAATAGAGAGGCATTCCATTCAGTTGTCTTCCAGTAAAGAGAAGAATCAACATAGGCCTATGGCTTTTCTAGTGTCAGTATTTTTAGAGGAAGAAGGTATTTGCTTCTCAGCCCTCACTAGCACAATACAAGTAAAAAATAAAAATCATTAAAATCGTAGAATTTCATATTTGCTAATTGGATTGTAAAATGGGAAGTTAAAGGAATGCCTTTAAATCGGACTGAGTTCCACCCTGCAGGCTACTATGCTCCATCACTCCATTCATGCCTTTCCAATGAAGAAAAGCCCCAGACAAATTTGTTTTTAAATTTTTAATGTGTGTGAGTGTATTGCCTGTATGTGTGTTAAGTGTACCTGTGTCCTGCAAGGCCTGCAGAGATCAGAAGAAAATGGTGGATTCCCCTGTAACTGGAGTTACAGACAGTTGTTAGTTACATTTGGTTGCTGGGAATCAAACCCGGATCTTCTCCAAGAGCAGCCAGTGCACTTACCTTCTGAGCCATCTCTCCAGCCCCCCAAACAAACTTCCATGTATAATTCTTCAGTTTTGAAAATCCATAAACTTTCTTTTTAAAAAAATTTATTATTTTTTTATGTGTATGAGTGTACATGTAGGTCTGTGCACCCATATCGTGCAAAGCCACGGAAGTCCGAAGAGGGTGTTGTCAGATTCCCCTGGAACTGGAGTTAAAGACGGCTCTCAGCCACCATGAGGGTGCTGGGGATCGAACCCGGGTCCTCTGCAAGAGCAGTCGGTGCTATCTTTCCAGCTCCAAACTTTCATCATTATAGGTTTAAAAATGTAAAAATTTAAAAATCTTCCCACTGTACCTATATTTAGGTTTTTACTTCAAATATGAAAGCCTGTAATGATTATAATGTATTAGACAAATTTATTCAGCCCTGAAATAATGAAAAATTAGTTACATACACCAAAAAGCTGTTAAAACAAAACTGAATTAATGTGCCCACATAGGATGCTTTCTGACCCATTCTTCAGATCAATAGGTTAAGGTCTGCTCAGAAATGTTTTACTGAAAGACAGTTAAGATTTTATTCACATTTTATATAAGACAGGTTGAAAATTTCAAGAGTCTCAAAGATCATTTTTTTCATTCTTGTAAATTTTTTTGCAGATCCAAATGTGAGCTTCAAAGATTAATTATGTTAGCTTCTTTAGGCTTTGGGTCACTAGATGTCAAATGAATTAATTTATGTAAGTAGCTTTTTTTTTAAACTAAGAGCATTTCTATGCAGTAAGTGCCGCACAATTTAAAAAGGTCAAAGACAGCAAGAAACCCAAAGAAAAGCATAAAATACACCTAAATTGGTCTAAACAGAAATTCCTTGCAATTTGGTATTTGTCTGTACACTGGCATAATTTTTCTAATTCTCTTTATAATCTGTGTGCATGGAATTATTTAAATTTTGTTATGAAATATGTTTTTAGGTTGATGACTTTTTTTATTGATGCTTTGTGTATTTCATACATCATTTTCCAATTCAGTTCAGGCATATATCCCTTTCCCTTCCCCCCACCCCACCCCTACCCATCCCAGATCATGCATTCTGCCATAACTTTTCTGCATCTTTCTCTGGTTTTTTGTTTTGTTTTGTTTTGTTTTCATTTTTTTAACAATAAGTGATAATTTGTGTGTACAAGCATCCTTCTATTTTAACAAATATATGACATATTTCTGCATAACTTAAAATCTAACCATGGGTTTACTGCATTAAACTCAGTGTTGATGAAAGACCAATATTTCAAAGAAAATGTATTCTATTTCCTAAGTGCAACAAAATGTTTTCACTGAATTCATCAATAAACATAAAATCTCTACTATAAGCTAGATTTTAAGGTAAACAAAGAAAATATAATGACAAAAGAGATTTAAATATTTGACATGTAGCAATTCTACTAATTGAAGAAACAGATATTCTTTCCGTTTCCCTGGTAATGAAATTCCGGCTCAGGGAAAGTAAATCTGGGTCTGCCCTACCGTTTACAGGACAAGCCTGCTCACACCCAGTTCATGTGGCCTTGTAGCTGTGTAGATAAGTAATTAGGACTGAGCCACCAAGGCTTATAAGAGTCAAATATCACTTTGGCCACTTTCAGAAAAACACTTTGTCCATCATCCTTTAACTTCCTGGGAACATGTTTTTATGACAAATTTAATATTTTCACAAACGGATTGCAATGTTTTAAAAATTACTCAGTCCAATGATTTGTATTTCACTCCATATTGATATGTATGATGTGAAAATATTGTTCTAAATCTGTAGAATGTTGGGTGACTGTATCAATTTCACAGACAATTTTCTTTTTATTTTTTAAAGTGTATGAGTGTACTGTCTGCATGTAGGTTGGAGCAATGTCATGCTCCATGTTGTGCAATGCCACGGAGGTGAGAAGAAGGTGTCAGATTCCCCTGGAACTGGAGTTAAAGACGGTTCTTTGCCACCATGTGGGTGCTGGGAATCGAACCTGGATCCTCTGCAAGAGCAGTCGGTACTCTTAACCGCTGAGCCATCTCTCCAGCATCTCACAAGCTATTTTCATAATGTTCCACACATGGATAGTCAGTTATCAATATACAGCTCAGATTCAAGGTAGCGAAATATAAAAATTATAGAGAAATAATTACAGAATATTCAGGCAGTTAACTTCTATACAATCTTAAGAGATTATTCCACAGAAATGGCTGTAAACTATTTAGATTTCT
>VZQC01005846.1:1683825-1716340 GCA_009823505.1 Rhizomys pruinosus
GGCCTGATGTCTGCAGCAATCTGAGGCATTTCTTCCCTTCAATGCGCAGGGGAGTCAATCCTTCTGCTGGCACTTTCTGGTACATCCTATTCACTTTGTTCCACCTTCTTGTACCAGGCTGGTACTGTCTAAGTATGTCACATCTACAAGCAAGTCACACTGAATGAACTCTGATTTAGGACTTGATGTGAGTATTTAATGACTTTAATAAATTGACAAAGTAAAATTTAAAGAGATAGTTAAGTCTTTATGACTAGATGGTCATTTTCTAAAAAAAAAATTGTAATATCCTGAAATACCATCAACCTTAAAAATTTCCATTTTCATTAGAGTTGATACATCAGACACTGACAAGAACATTCAAGAACATCACTTCCCAATTCACAGAACCAACGATGAAGCTCAGATGAAATGAAATGTAAGAACCTTGTTTAAAAGAAAGGAATTTTCCTCCTTTTTTTGTCTATGCTATCTGGTATGCATCAGCCATTCAATTCTCTGCGCCCTCAAGAGAACTTGTGGCAGGAATGGAGACATTCACAACTCATGGAGCCCTGCACTACACTCATGAACACACTGTGCAGCCACTGTGGTTCAGGCTGTGACAGAAGGCACGAGCAGCACTTGGTGTAGAAGGGAAGCCAGAACCCAGTATCTCAGTCAGGGAGATTGGAAAAGGCAGAACACCCCCCCCCCCAAAAGAAGAGAAGTGCTGGCTCCAACCAGTCTCCATTGTCTCCTCAGACTTCACACCAACAGAAATACAAGGGAAATCTATCAAACATACTGAAAGAGTGATAGAGTTGCTGACCCCCAAATGCAGGGGACTGAGTATGGAAGGAGGGTATTCTGAGAGGCCCAAAGGCTGTGAGACAATGGTCACATGCCTGTGGAACTGACCCTGCAAGTGTGAGGAAGTGGGTTATTTCATGTGTCCCCCTTCAAGTGTTTGCTTTAAAATACAAAGGAACACCAAACACTATCCTTTATTGTGTCTGGTTTTCCATTCAAACAAGGTGGCAGTAAATGACATAAGAGACAGGGATAAGACTGCCTCACATTTATGTATATCAAGTTGTTATTTTTATTCATTTTTATAAGTAAATTTAAAATGCCCACATAATGAAAAATTCATACTTTATATATAACTAAAATAGTCACCCTCTTGTAAACTATATATTTTAAAGCCCTCTCTGTCTTTGACATATAAACCCCTGAAAAAAAGATAATTTGGCAAAATTCTTTCTTTTTTATTTTTTTGCAAAATTCTTTCAAAAGATTAGCTGTAAAGATATAGAGGCTCTTCTGTCTGTGAAAATGCCCTTCTATGCTTAACAGTATCTGAAATTGTTTCATTTTAGGATATTTGTATTACTGAGGTTTGGAAAATGCTTTTCAGACTCATGGAACCTAGGCTTACTGAGTATGTTTTATTTTTGTTTTTAAGACAGGATCTCCCTGTAGCCTCAGCTAGACTAGAACTCATTATGTAGACCAGGTTGGCCTTGATCTCATAAAGATCTGCCTGCCTCTGCCTCCTGAGTACTGGAACTAAAGGTATGTGCAGTCATACAAGTCTGGTGACATGTTTGTGATATAATGAGAAATTATGTTTTTATGAAAGTTGCCATTTATGATAGTAAGTTTACTGTAGTGTAATAGCCTCTCAAGATACTAATCACTTTTATTTCTATGTTTATCATCTTTTTTTTTTTTTAGACACAGCAGCATAGATATACTTTATTAAAATCAGGACAATCCCAAAGCTCTTACTAACCAGTGAAACTGACCTCTAAGAGGGTACAAGAATTACTCAAACTTTGGGTAATTCCCTGAGTAATTATTCTCAGCCTAGTTAGTCCTTAAATTTTGTCCACTTCAGCATGGTAAAGAGAAAATAAAAAGCCAAGTGAATGGTAACTTTTAAGTGTTAGCAAATGTTCTGAAGGAAAAGAACATAGGTAGAGACTTCTCTACTGTTAAACAGTCAAGATTCCCTAAGTTTATTCAACTTTAATAAAAGATAATGAAAAGTTATAAAACACAGTCTCATTGGTTTATCAAAAATCAAATCATGTATGTATGTCCCTGTTCTTTTATTTGCATTATCATCTTTAAAAGTATTTAATATAATACCTTAGGGCTGGAAAGGTAACAACACCAAAATATTTCCTGCTCCCAAGAATTATATGGCCTAGCGGTTAAGAGCGCCAACCACTCTTACAGAGGACCCGGGTTCGATCCCCAGCACCCACATGGCGGCTGAGAACCGTCTGTAACTCCAGTTCCAGGGGAATCCGACACCCTCTTCTGACCTCCGCAGCATTGCACGACACGGGTGCACAAACCTGCACGCAGACAGTGCATTGATACACATATAGAAATAAATAAAAAAAAAATATATAAAAAAAGAATTATATAAAAAAGTCTCATTAGATGCAGTGGCACACACCTTTAATCTTAGCACTCGGGAGGCAGAGGCAGGCGGATCTCTGTGAGTTCAAGGCCAGCCTGGTCTTCAGAGTGAGTTCCAGGCCAGCTGGGACTAGAAGGAGACCCAGGCTCAAAACAACAAAACAAAACAAACAAACAAACAAACAAAAACCCTCTTAGAAGCTGAAGCTTATATTTGGCCCATTTAAGGATGTTTTGTCATTCACTTGAAAGAAATACCATTTCTCAACTTTGTGATTAAATATTATAGACAAAATCTCCCAAAAAAGAGAGTTCAGACAATACCTGATTTCTTCCTTTCATTTTAGATTCCCTCTTGGAAAAGTTACTATAATGATAATTTCTAGAACAGTTTTGGTAGTGCTTGTTATGTACACAACTGAATCATTTACTTCTTCAAGATCCTAATGGCTTGATGATTAAATGCAGATTTATATTGCATAATGGTTCTTTTTTTTTTTTTTTTTTTTTTTTTTTTTTTTTGTCTTTTCGAGACAGGGTCTCCCTGTAGTCCCAGCTGTCCTGGAACTCACTCTGTAGACCAGGATGGCCTTGAACTCACAAAGATCCACCTGCCTCTGCCTCCCAAGTGCTAGAATTAAAGGCATGTGCCACCACACCTGGCTTGCATAATGGTTCTTTATCCACGGTATATGGGATATTTGTGTGTTTGACTTGTGCGATGCAGCATTCCCTTGGTCGTATGGTAATGCTGAGCATGTTATGTGGGATAGAATTGATGAAAAAAGAAATTGAGAACCCACGTTACACACAAAATTGCTATGTTCACCCATTTCTTTCTTTTTTTAAAATTTATTTATATATTTTTTTAATCAAATCACCCATTTCTTTCTTAAAAAAGAAACACTGAGCTATTAGTTTATGTCAGCTTGACATAATCTGGAGACCCCTGATAAGATGTAACTTCACTTGAGGAATTTCCTTAAGATTGGCCTGTGATGCATGTGCAATAGGGTCTGAGCTGCTGAGCAAGCCAGAGACAGCAGCTAGCGAACAGTGTTCCTCAGTCCGCTCTGCTTCAGTTTCTTGTTCCAGGTTTCTGCCCAGCCTTGAGTTCCTACTTTGGCTTTCCTCAATGATGGACTATGATTAGGAAGCAAAAGCTAAATAAACTCTTTCCTTCCTAAGTTGTTTTGGCCAGGGTTTTATCATAGCAAGAGGGAAGCAACTAGAACAGAATATACTGAAAAGTATAATTTTAGCAGCTAAATTCCTAGGAGTGGAGGCTACATGGTTCTCACACAAGGTTCCAGTCTCCCTTGGTTCTAACTACAGTAGAGTGTTCCTGCTTCCTGTGTCTGAACTTCATGCTGAAGGATGCCACAGCAACAGATTTTCCAGAAGAGTAACCAGAACCATCATAACCATCCTGGTGTCTTTCTTCTGATGTTATTAAATATTATTAACATGTGCCATAGATTTGCAACCAGTAATAAGTTCTTGTGGAAAGGGATGGAGTCTAAGCATGCAAGGAACCAACACAGAAATCATTTGAGCATTCTATGATTATGTCCTCTGTGAACCCAGAAAGGGCATTAAATTGAGTGCATTTCATCATGGGAGGGAGAGGCGGCATCTGTTACGGAAATGTGGCCATTTACTCAGGCTTCCTTGGTCCTCACTATGCGGTTTCAGAAGGCTCATTTTTGTGTTTCCTTTGTATCAGAGAAAATTTGCTTATAGAATGTTTTCATTAATGTAGGTTAAGCAGGAATTTTACTCACACTGTGGATTTTTCCCCCAAGCAAGACAGTTTGGAAAATCCTATTTCTACCCTACCTTCTAATCTCCTTTTTATTCAGTCACATGTTTCTTAGAGAAACCATTGCAGCTAGATTAGAATGCACTGTGAAATAGATGGCAGATGTTTTTCCTTCTTGGCAAAACTTCTGTGTGGAGTTTCATTAAATCCTGGTAAATCTAATGTTAGCATGCATGTTATTCAGCTCAATTCCACTGGAATTAAGTGAGGCATGGTAAAAGATTAGCAGTATTTTGTTATGGAGAATACCTCCAACCAGAACAAAATTAAAATTCTAATACTACTACCTTCTCCTTGTTGAATCATTTATGCCAGATTACATCCATTTTCACTTTAATTTATTATATGACACAAGAAAGAATCCTACTCTAGTATCCATTCTTGTTTCCCAACCATTAACTATGTTAGACAATCAAAATGTTGCTTTTATCTTTATGAAAGACATTTTCCCACTCTAGTTTTGAAACAGAAAAAAAAAAAAACAGCCAACAACTGGAAGATATAAAAGGATGCCACAGGGAATCAGAAATCAGGGTTTCCTGGATTATAAATTCACTGTCATAATATAATCAGATTAAGTGGTCTACCATGCTCAGCACAGGCAGCATCAGAAACCAAGTATAATTTGGCCAGCCACTACTGTCCTGTTAAATGAAGCTGTTACAGTCTGGAAAAGAAATCAGGGGTTTTCCTGTGTCACGCTTTCTGGAGCTGATGGGTTTACAAGACACACCTATCTACTTTTTCCCCAGAGGTCCTACCTAGTCCTTACTCACATTTTCAAACATGGTATTAAAAAGAAATTAGACTAGAATTGTCCTATTTTGCTTTCTATTGATATGACACCACCAAGGCCAAAAGTAACTTGAGGAAAATATTATTTTCTTATTTTATATGTTACAGGCCATCACTGAGGGAAGTCAGGCAGGAACCTGGAGGCAGATACTGAGGCAGAGACCGTGGAGGAAGGTTGCTTGCAGGCTTGCTCTCAGGTGCATACTCAGGTACCTTTCTTTGTAAAATATTTTTATTGAAGTTATATGAGATACATACATCATTTCTCAGTCCAGTCTAGACTCATCTCCCCTTCCATGCCCCCTACACCACCCGAGTTCATGCACCCTCCCATACCTGCCCTGTATCTTTTTCTGATTCTTTTCAAAGTTTTTCAGAGCAGAAGATTATTGTCCTTGGGGGAACTTTTCCCTGTCCCAGTTCCTCTGCTGTTTTTGTTCTCTCCAATCTGTATTGCTTCAACATATGCATATATGTTATATATATATATATATAACATATATGCATATATATATATAATCACCTATACTAAAATTATATCATCTGTACACAAACTGTCATTTCCATACCATATTTCAGGATTCACATTTTTCCTTTTTAAATTTATATTACTCTAAATATGTGCTTATGTATCCTCCACCCATATACCAAGATTACAAGGTCTAAAAATAATTGGTGGGTTAATTCTAGAGTCTTTAAGGGATTTACATTATAAGAGCACAGTTGATTCAGGGAAAGGGGTATATAATGTTGATGTTGTTTAGTTTACTTTACAACTCAGTGCTTGGTGTTTGCATCCACAGATGAGGGATACAATTCATCATTGCTTTTCTGGGACAGTTTTACTTCACTTAGCATAATACCTTCTAGTTCCATCCATTTACCTGCAAAGTTCATGATGCCATCTTTTTTACCCCTGCATAGAATTCCATTGTGTAGATGTATCACATTTTCTCCAACCACTCGTTGGTTGAGGGGCATTTGGGTTGGTTCCAGCTCTTCGCTATTGTGAAGAGAGTTGTAATGAATATGGATATGCATGAATCTCTGTGGTAGGATGAGTCTTGTAGGTGTATACTCAAGAGTGGTATAGCTGGGTCTGGTGGTAAGCTCATCTTGAGTCTCTTCAGAGTTCTCCATACTGCTTTCCATAGTGTTTGTACTTGTAAGTGTTAACAATCCCACCAGCAGTGGATGAGTGTTCCCCTTTCCCCACAACCTCTCCAGCATTTGGTATCATTTGTTTTCTTGATCCTAGCCAGTCGTATTGGAGTGAGATGATATCTTAAAGTTGTTTTCATTTGCCTTTCCTTAATTATTGGCAATGTTGAATATTTTTTAAGATGTTTCTCAGCCATCTTTATTTCCTCATTTGTGAAGTCTCTTCAGCTCTTTATCTTTTGAGTGAGTCATTTGTTTTATTACTTCTTTTTTTTAGTAGTTTATATATTCTGGAAATCAAAGCTCTGTCAGATGTATCACTGGTGAAGGTGTCATCCCTCTCTGAGAGTTTTCTCTTCACTTCATTGATTGTTTCTTTCGATGTTCAGAAGCTTTTGAGTTTACTGAGATCCTGCTTATGAAATTGTTGATCTCACTTCGCTTGCAGCTGCCGTCTGATTTAGCAAGTTTTCTCCTCTACCTGGACTTGTAGGTTGCTGCCAATGTTTTCTTCTATCATCTTCAGAGTTTCAGGTTTCACACTGAGGTCTTTGGTCCTTTTGGAGTTGATTTTTGTACAAAGTAAAAGGTATGGGTTTAGTTTTATTCTTCTACAAATGGTGATCTAGTTTTGCCAACACCATTTGCTGAAGATGCTGTCTTTCCTCCATTGGGTCTTCTTGCCCCCTTTGTCAAATATGAGGTGGCTGAAATTGTGTGTGTTCAAGTTTGCATCCTCAGTTTTGTTCCATTGGTCTACAGGTCTGTTTTTGTGGCAGTACCAGGCTGTTTTTGTGATTATAGCCCTAACCAAAGACACCAAAGATCTCTACAACAAAAAAAATTTAAAGCCTTGAAAAAGGAGATTGAAGAAAACACCAAAAGATGGAAAGACTTCCCATGCTCATGGATTAGAAAAATGAATATAGTAAAAATGTCCATTCTATTCAAATTATATATACAGATTCAGTGCAATCCCAATTAAAATCATCATGAGTTTCATCACAGACTTGGAAAAAAAATCCTTAAATTCATATGGAAAAACAAAAGACCCAGAATAGCCAAAACAACCCTGAGGGAAAAGGGCAATCTAGGGGATCAATATGCCAGATTTCAAACTATATTTAAGGTACCTTGCTTATACAACCCAGGACAAACTGCCCCTTGCATCACTAAACAATCAAGAAAATACCCTCACAGATATACCCACAGGCCAATTGGATGAAGGAAATTCTTCAGTTAATTCCCTTCTCCCAGATGTGTGAACTTGACAACCAAGATTACCCATCACAATAGTCAAAATAAAATACCTTCAGCTTAAAGTTAGTTCTTTTCTTCTTAACTGATTTCATCCTTCAGCACAGACTACTGAACGATGTAAGCTTGTGGATGGCCAAAGCTTGCTTCATCTACACTGTCAGGCTTTCTAGAATGTCCTTGGAAAATGAATAGAGCTTCTAAACATGGCTGCTGCACATGAAGAGTGTGAGATGGGTGGATAAAAGCTTAGTTAGCCCATGAGTATGATACTTTTTACTTACTTTGTGTGTGTCAGTCTGTGCCACCCATCTTTCATTATTTTCTCTTCCATTGGGAACTAGAAAATCTGATTAGCTATGTATGTGTTGCCTAAGAGAACACATGTGAATCACCAAAAGGTGAGCAGACTTTACTGCTATTGAACTTGGGATAATTATAGAAGCATGTATTCTAACAATGGCCAGGACATTTCTCAAATCCAATGGAATGGCATATCACTTTGAAGACAGCATAAGTAAACTACACTACCAACGTGCCAGGATCCTAAATTATTTCAATAATGATCAGACTGATTAGTTTGTATTTGGCTTATAAAACACTTTTGGTTCAGGTTAATTGGAATATACTCTAGTGCCCTTTAATGTTTCTTCCTTGCCTTCTCCATTTCTTTAAAAGGCTGCCATTATGTAGCACTGATTGGGCTTGTGCTCACTAGGTAGCCCAGGCTAGCCTTAAACTTGTAGCAGTCTTCCGCTTCAACCTCTCTGGTGCTGGGATTACAGCCATGTGCTATGACGTTGAGTTTAGTTCCCCCTTACTTCTCTGGTAATATACAACAAACAACATCTATAATTTCCATATTAAATTTTGCTTTTTCAATGAACTTCTGATTTATTAGAGTGCCATAGGTCATTATATATCTGAATATAGATTACAGTGAACAAGTTAATATAAAGTGTGATATATACAATGAAAGATGCCAGAAGACCTGGTTTTCCATGCTTTTTATTTCCTAATTAGGTGACTATTCTAATTATTGCACTTTTCTTATTCTTAGACTCTCACCTGTTAAACGAAGATAACCCATAGAGCTATATTCCATAATATATATACATATATATGTATTCCATAATAAAATATATAGGACTAAAGTAAGTGTATAGGAGGATCAGGCAGTGGGGGCGAGGCAGCAGAGGAGCAAGTGCAAACTGAATGTGTCTTGCATGGTTACTGATGCTGCTAAAACCACCTCGAATTTGAACTCAGTAAGAAATCATATGTTAGCTCTATATGGAAAATAAAACATAATAGCTATTAATTCATTATTGCTGAAGTAAATATTAACTATTGTGATAGTAAGTTGATAAAAGTAGATGGTATCTAACATAGACTACACAGTAAATGCACTGAGTAAGTATTGAGTAGAGATCGTTCATTTGGTTTTATTTCAAGAAAACTGTTGATGTTGATAGGATATGAAAGATCAGTTAAGTTCAAGATTTTAATACATAAGGAAACCTAAGAAGCTAGGGAGCTTTACTACGGTCATAGCACAGGACAGGCTGTGTTTTGTCTTACTATCTTTCCTAAAACATGTAATACAAATTTCACACAGGTCATCGTTTGCTTTTTGAAACCCAGGCTAGCCTCAATCTCTTGATTCTCCTGTTTTTGCCTCCCAAATATTGAGATTATAGATGTGTATCCCCTCACCCTGTGGGGTTGGATTTTTACTGAATTTCCCATTATTTCTAGGTTTTCCAAGCTTGAATCAGGCAACTTAATACCTAAAAATCTTTTGAATGGTACCAATCCTTCATTTATGCAATTGAAGACAGTGAAGCCCGGCCCTTTGCAGCTGTCTACAATGTTACTGCTGCATACATATCTCAATAATAAAAGTAGCTTAAAACATACAGCAGTGTCTTATGATACCAATGTATGCATATCTTAGATTTCATCACACGCTGTTCCTACTTTATATCTTTTTACTACATATCTAGTGATTTTTTGAGACAGGGTCTGTCTGTAGCAATAGCTAGCTTGGAACTCACTATATAGACCAGGCTGGACTTGATCTCACAGAATTCTGCCTGTGTCTGCCTCCCAAGTGCTAGAATTAAAGGCACATGTCACCATGACTAGCATTAGGTTTTATTTCTTTATTGTATATGTGAGTATGCATGTATATGACATGGTACACGTGTATGTCAGAGTAAAACTTGGAGTTCGTCCTCTTTTTCTACTGTGTGTCCCAGGGAATTATCCCAGGTTATCACACATAGCAAAAGTTACATTTACCTAATGAGACATCTCATTAGCTCCTACTTTTCATATTTTGATATGAGAAATTTTTAAGATGTAGGAGTTGAGTATAAGCACAAATATCTATGAAGAATTTAAACAGTATTTCTAATCTCCAAGTCTTTATTTTAAAACAGCAAAACTGACAGGTGACATATGCTCTCTCTGAAAGAGAAATTCATGTGTCTATAAAATTATGTTGGTATTTTATTTATATTCTTAATAGTACTTTAGAGACTAAAATCTGAATCACAATTTTTACAGGCTATAGTAAACATTTTCATTGTGTTCTTTCCATTAATTTATGGTATCTATTAATCTACCTGACCAACAGATCCTGTTTGTCTATCATATATACACTGAATAATCCTTTAATTTATGTTGTTGTTCACCATTTATAGAAATATTTTTGGAAATATACACATGTGTCATGAACTCCTCAGTACATTTAGAAAATACAGGTAAGATATTCAAGTATTTAATGATTTTAGAGCAAAAATATGAGAATAATGAATTCTGCCTTCTCAAATCATTTCCACCCTTCTCTTTCCCTTTCTGACTTTCCCTACACTCCTCCTACTCCCCATATCCATCCCGCTTCCTTGGTATTTCTTGCATATTTACAGCAAGATGAAATACATCAACTCAAAAACAGGTGAAGTACTACAGAAGTTAGTTAATTAAGCATTCTTCATTTATGATATGGTGCTGTTCTTATGGGAACTTCAGTTCTGTAACCGGAAGTGTACTAGTGTAGACTATGTTGGCTTCTGTTTCAACTACCTGCAGATACAGGTGCTTATGATTCCATCCAAGGCTTTTTTCTACCACTTTGTCATTCCATTATATGTAGCCTTATTCCTTAAAGAATGCCTTTTGTTTTCTCTGTTAGAACCATTCAGATTCCTCCCATGCTTTTGACTTTTTGATGGGCTTGTGACTGTGTAACAACATCGTAGTCTGTTAGTATTGCTGCGTCTGTTTTTTCAGGCCTGCCAATGAGGTAAATATAAAGAAAAATCAGTCCTGGAATACTTCACAAATTAGAGTTGCCATATCAGTCTTAATCTGTCTCTAGATTTAAATGGAGGAATAAACTGGTGTCTAGTTTTCCAGGTACCTGTGATCTGGGCACTCTATTATTCACATAGTAACTTACTCCTAACTGATCCTGGTAAGAACCAACACTCAGCTCAGGATGGAGTGCGTGGTTTAAATCCAAGACATTTATTTCATTCCATGTAGGTAATCACCACACTTATGTTCTATATAATAATATCATATGTCAAGATCACTGCTCAACTGCCAGAAAAGATTTAATAACTGAGATACTAGGTCCTGCAATTCAGAAGCCTCAAATCCTCAGCATGTTTTATCTTTAATATAAAAATAAAAAAAAATCCATGTGAGTCCAGAAGCATCAAGGCTATGCAACAAAAACAAATATTTGAAGCATCATACAATGTGGTTTGGGGGCATCAAAGGCTATAATTAAGATAGCTTGATGTAAAGCTTCACTAATCCTGGGGTCTGTAGAAATCCTTGTCATCTGGTGCCTAATTGCCTCAGGCATTGTTTTTAACAAAGAATTCTCTTTCAACCTAAATAATCTTTTCCTATCCATTTTAACCAACTTTCCTGAATAGCCAACCACCTGTTTAATTGATTTGCTTTTGATTTAATTATTATTACTATTATTAATACTTATTATTATTATTGTTGTTGCTGTTATTGTTTGGAGACAGGGTCTCCCTGTAGCCCCAGCTGCCCTGAAATTCACTATATAGACCACGATGGCCTAGATCTCACAGGGATTCTTTGGTTCTGCCTGTCAAGTGCTGGGATTAAAGGTGTGTGCCACCATCCCTGGCCTGACCTGATCTGTATGATTAAAAGAGGGTAAAGAGAACCAGGTGTGGTGGTGCATGCCTTTAATCCCAGCCTCGGGAGGAAGAGGGAGGCAGATCTCTGTGAGTTCAAGGCCAGCCTGGTCTAGAGAACAAGCTCCAGGCTAGCTGGGGCTAAAGGGAGACCTTGTCTCAAAAAGACGAGAGAGAGAGAGAGAGAGAGAGAGAGAGAGAGAGAGAGAGAGAGAGAGAGAAAGAAGAAGGAGAAGGAGAGGAGGAGGAGGAGGAGGAGGAGGAGGAGAAGAAGAAGAAGAAGAAGAAGAAGAAGAAGAAGAAGAAGAAGAAGAAGAAAAAGAAAAAGAAAAAGAAGAAGAAGAAGGCGGCAGTTTAAGTCATAGGACAATAGAAAACTACTGGCAATATAAGGCAGTTTAAGTCATAGGACAATAGAAAACTACTGGCAATAACAGGAAATACTGAGTTCAATACAGTTCAAGTAGAACTTTTTTCACTTCTTATTTTAAATGCATAGACCTTGCCTTACTGCTCTAAAGTAATTATGTCTTAAGTAATTATTACTAATAGCCATAATTACAGTTAATTAATTTTGAATTAATTACAGCAAAGAGAAACAAACCCTTACCCACATAGGCTTGCACCCCCGAGACAAAGTCATATGAGAAAGCAAGCTAAGTCAGAATTTAGGAAGAGCAGACACCTGGGTGAGGCATGGAGAAGACAGTTGATCTCAGCAAATTGAGAGAAAGAATCAGCACTCACAGTGCTTTAAGATGTGAGGTAATAGCATATTTGAGGAGAAATTGCAAGTTACAGAGAAGCTGCAACTGGAAGTCTGTGAGTCCTAATGGAGCAGAAGAAAGTTATTTTGCTATCACTGAGTTGTCTCTTTTGAATCTGAAAAAAATTATCATTTCCTGAAATAACTGGAGATAGGATGTAGTCAATACATGATGCTTTCCTGTATATTTGCTCATTATTTACTGTTAATATATTTGAAATAATGAATTATTGAAACACTGCAATATATATATGTATATATATATTTTATGCAGCATAAAGGAGTTACATATATCTCTGTGTGTGAGAATCAGAAGCATTCTCTTACTGTGATGAAGTTGATCCCAGCTTTTGAAACATTTTTGTTCTAATTTCAGTGACATTATACTGTTATAAAATGCTATTAACAAATTATTGTAACAGTATCATATATGTTCCTATTCACTTAAAAAATAATGTATACATTTCCGTAACATAAAATATATTGATATATATTCATAAATATTGCAAACATATGGTTTCAAATCTAGGTAAATGTACTTGTATTACCATTAGGATTAAAATGAGTTTAAAGAATGAAATAATAAGGATTTAATAAAAAGCTACTTAAAAAATTGGACACAAATACACGTAAGTATATTATGGAGAGAATAAATTGGGAGAGATCACGAAGAATCACAGCATTGATATTCTATCAGTCTTTAAAGAATAATTTTATTTCTGTGGGTTCTTCCTGAAATTATTTTATGATGAATCACTCCTTTCATGTTGTTTATTTATGTAGATATTAATTATATACATAATAGCACACAGGTATTATAATAAGGTAATAAAAATCAACATATATAAGGTATGATCAAAATTACTAATACAATTTGTTCAGTAGTCTAGTAAGAGAATACTTAATATGTTATTAAACAATTTTATAAATATTATTTTAAAATGTGGACAAGACAAAGGAATGCCTAACTCCTTTCTTTCATGTACTTCAAATTCTGTTTTAAAATTAACTATCAAGGGGCTGGAGAGATGGCTCAGTGGTTAAGAGCACGGACTGCTCTTGCAGAGGACCCGGGTTCGATTCCCAGCATCCACATGGCGGCTAAGAACCATCTTTAACTCCAGTTCCAGGGGAATCCGACACCCTCCTCTGACCTCTGCAGGCATTGTACGACTTGAGTGCACCAACCTACATGCAGACAGTACACTCATACACATAAAAAAAAAATAAAATTAACCATGAAATAGAGAGGAAAAGTACATCTCACATAAGTTTTAAACTACGTAATCCGATTTTAGTTGTTATGCCTTTGCTTCTTGTAATGAAAGATGAAGGTGGGCTGGTGAGATGTCTCAGTGAGCAAAGGTGCTTCTTGCCTAAATCTAATGAGCCGGTAAGAGTTGAACAAAAGAACCACCTCCACAAAGTTGTCCTGTGACTCCACTCATATCACACACACACACACACACACACACACACACACATACACACAATAAAATGAATAAACTTTTAAAATATTTCATTATTTTTATTCTATCTTATGTATATGAGTGTATTGCCTACATATATGTAAGTGCACCAGTGCTATGCAATGCCCACAGAGGTCAGAAGAAGCCATTGGATCCCCTGACATTATAGTTACAGGTGAATGGTAACTGTCATGTGGGTGCTAGGAATTGAACCCAGGACCTCTGCAACAGCTGCCAATGCTTTTAACCATTGAGCCATCTGAATAAACTATTTTAAAAGATGAACTAATTGAATCACTTAAATTTCTGTCAGCTCTAATAGGTTCAACAGAATTGGAAGACATCTTTAAACTTTGATGCCTTTCATCCTGATATTATAGGTGAATATAGAGAGTAAACTGGTATAGTGAAGCTGGCCAACCTGTCTCACATATGTCCTCTTTTCTGTAGGACAAGAGCTAAACTACTTATTTAATAGATTAGTTAATAAAATATGCAATTTACTAAATTTAGTCTGCATGTATGCTGCATGTCTAAACTACATCTTTCATATTTGTTAATTTGTGTGTCTGTATCCATTTGTGACAATAGGTATTCTATTTCCATGTATTACATGTTTTTTCACATATGCATACATTCATATATATTCCACACATAATCAAGATATTCTTATTTTTCAGTTAGGCTTATTTCACTAGCATAAGGTTCTCAAGGTGAAATATAATTTTCTTGAGACCTGGTAAGATCTTGCTGCCCACGGGTTATTGGTTCTATGTTGGAAAGTGTTTTTGCCTCCATCTTTGAATATTTGCCACATTGGAGCTTATTCATTAAATCTCTAGTCATGCTTCATTTTATCTTTTTGAGTATTTTACATATATAAATTCTATATCTTCATTTTATGTCTTTATTGCTTTTTCTTTTGTGTGATTTGCTGGATCCTATAACTTTAAGTCTCTGCTTGAATGATCAATAATTTTATTTTTACCATAATTCTCTTAACACTCATCTTTCATCCTATGTGTGCAGTGTCTTCCAGATGGGGAGAACTATTGTTCAGAAATTGTAACCCTCACAGACCCACAGGTCACTCTTCCCTATTTGCCTTCTTTATGTTCACTTTACTCCTTTGATGGTTTCTGTCCTTCAGTGATATCTTTTCTTCTGCTGCTCGTGTGTAATGTTCCAGCAATGACTACTTATGCACCGACTCCTGTCAAACAGGCAGGACAAGGGTGCACTTACATATATGCAGGCAAAACATTCATACACATAAAATAAAATAAATCTACAAAGCACTTTTTAAACAGGAAAGACATGGAGATATATTAAATTATAGTGAGTGCTACCTAGTCATGAAGATCAGGCTGTCTTTTTGCTCCTGAGTTATAGGAGCACCTCATATTTTTTGTTTGTTTGTTTGCTTGTTTGTTTGTTCATTTGAGACAGGGTCTCCCTGTAGCTGCAGCTGGCCTGGACATAGCTTTGTGGGCCAGGCTGGACTTGATCTCACACAGATCTACTTGTCTCTTTCTCTGGAGTGCTGGGATTGAAGACATGTGACACCATGCCCAGCTTCATATTTTTGAAAAATGATATTTATCAGGTACACAGCATGAAGTTGTTTTTCCTCATTCTGTACATCCTTTTGATGTTTGCATTGTTCTATTTGCTATGCAGAAAACATTTAGTGTGATGCAGGATGTTATAGTTGATGTTGATTGTCAACTTGAAGGCCTAGGATCACTCAGGAGATGAAACTCTGGGCATGTCTATGAGAATGTTTCTAGACTCAACTGAGGTATGCGCTGCTTTATCCTAGATACCAGCAGCACTGTTTTATGGATCATTGTCCTGAACTGAAAAAAAATAAGAAAAAGAAATGGGAGAAAGACAATGTGATAAGCATCAGCATTCGTCTTTTGGCTTCTTAACTGCAAATTAATATGGCCTGCTGCCTTACCTTTCTTGCCATGATAAGGTGAATTTGTTTACCTGTAATCCAACATAAATCTTTGTTCCCTGAAGTTGCTTTTGTCAGGTATTTGATGATATCAGTGATAATTATAACAAATACAGAAACCTGTTTTTGGAATTTGGGTGTAGTGAACCTGTCTGTGCAGTTCTTGGGCCTTTGGAATTGGTTGCAGTAGCAATAGGGAAGCATCTTGGAATTTCAGGATAGAAAAGCCTTAGAATTCTGCAGCATGTATGGGCCATTCTGGTAGATAATCTGAAGAACAGATACTATGAGAAATGCAGAGTGAAGGCCCAGCTCATGAGATTGCTAAGGGCAATAAGGACTTTCTCAGGAACTGAGCTATAGCCATTCGTGTCACATTTTTCCAAAGCATATACTGCATTCTGTCCATGTCCTGAAAGCTTGAATTCATCTGACTGAACAAGTAATGGATACTTCATTTGGCTGTGGAAATCTCAAGGCAGGATAACATGCAGGTTGTGTCATGCTGACTGCTTACTGTCCTCATCCAGGTCTACAGTGAGAGAGATCGAGTTGATCAGGAATATAGGGAAATGTGCCAAGTGGAAGAGAACAATGGAATTCCAAGGTTACAAGCAAGGTGAGTGACAAGAAAGCAGCTGTGATTGTTAAAGAGATCAGCATTCTACTAAGGAGAAAGCTATGCTCTGTATTGGAACAATAAAGGAAGTGCCCTTGGAGCAAGATCTCATCCATCAAAGGTTTCATCTTATAAAAATATAAATTCATTTGAGGGGAGACAGCCTAAACTGAATGTTGCTGAAGGAGAGTTCTGCTCAAAACAGCAGCCTAAGCTTGGCATACAGAGCCCAGAGCACACAGAAGCTCATGCTCATGTCACTGTGCCAAAAGGAAGCCAGATTATATCTTCCAGAACCTGGAAGTGTTATCCACATGGCATAAAAGGTACAAGATTGAGGGTGTTGTGGAGACTAGCATCAACGTTGCACAGAGTGCATGTGACCATGTGTGACATGGTCAGAGTCCCCTGCCATGAGTTCCCTTATACTACATGAAAGTGTAGTCTAAGTTACACTGGAGACCCAGAATGTTGGAGAGCCAGTACCATGGGATGTTCAGTAAAGAAAGCTGCAGGCATAAAATGCAGACCTGGAGCTGTCAGGCAACTTGAGCCCTTCAGGGCCTAATGATTCTATTAAGAGCTCCACATGCTAGATGTGGATTTGCAGGATTTAGTGTTTGCCTTGGTTAGTGTCAGTCTTGCTTTGGTCCTATCTTTCATTGTTATGTCCACATTGCCTCCTTAAGGAATGGGAATGATTTATCTATATTTTATGTTCAACTATGTAACTTATCTCTTAAGAGCTCACTGGTAAGAGTTTTCTTTGATCCTCAGAAGAATTTGGACTTCTGAACAATATTGTGGCAGAGATTATAGTGACTTTTAAAGTTGGACTAAATGTATTTTGTATTATGAGATGGGTATGAATTTATGAAAATAAGAATGGTCATGACCTAAAAGTGATATGTTTGGATGTCATTCTGCTGAAGGCTGGACCTGTGGTGATTATTATTGCTGTCAACTTGGAAGGATCTAGAGTCACGATGGAAACAAACTTCTGGGCATGTTTGTCAGGGTGTTGCTTGTTCTGATTAATTATGGTGAAATGCTCCACTCTGAATGTGTGTGGCAGAATTCCATGGGCTGATTAGGCTACAGAGATGGCTCAGCCGTCAAGAGCACGGCTGATCTTGCAGAGGACCAGGGTTTGATTCCGAGCACCCTCAAGATGTCTTATAACTATCTGTGACTTCAGTTCCAGGGGAATCTGATGCCCTCTTCTGTTATCTCTGGGCACTGTATAACATGGTGCACTTAAATACATGCAAGTAATACACTCATATACATAAAGTGTAAATAACAAAGGAGAAGGTAAGGAAAGCATCAGCATTCTAGACTGCAAAAGCAATTTGAACAGCTCTGTCACTTCCTTCTGTGATGAACTGTGGTCCTTAGAAGTCTAAGCCAAAATAAACCTCTCTTCCCTTAGGTTGTTTTTTCTGGTATTTGATGCCAGCAATGAGAAAAGTATCCAATACACAATCTTATATGTCTATTTTACTTTTGCTACTTCTACTATGGTGTTGTATCTTGGAAATTGTTGTCAAGTTCATGTCAAGCAGCTTTCTCCTGTGATTTTTTAAATTGGCATATGTTCATTTCATATGGTATTTAATTTCATAAGAGGTTTTTCAAACAAATATAATGATAATGCACTTTGATCATGTTCTCCCCATAATTTCCTACTCTCTAATTGTTCTCCTGTCCTCATCCTAGTAGTCCTCTTTGTTGCCCTAGATGGTTTCCCTCCTGGTTTCATGTCTCATAAACATGCATGGTTTTGTGTGTGTATATATATATGAGATATATATATATATATATATATAATATATATATAATAGAGGATCCATAAATAAGAGAAACATATAGCATTTATTCTCTCTGAGTCTGATATAATTCATTTATGTGATAATGTCTAATTGCAGTCATTTTCCTGAAAATGGCCTTCTTGGTTTTCTTTATTGCTGAATAAAATCCCATTGTATAGATGTCCACATTTTCTTCTTCCATTCATCTGTTGACAGACATTTAGGCTGGCTTTGTAACTTACTTATTGTGTACAGCACTGAAAAAGAACCATGTGCAAGGATCTCTGTGATATACTGACTTAAAGTCTTTTGGGTAAAATATACATAGCCAGATTATAGTATAGATTACTTTTTGTATTTTGAGGAACAAACATACTGTGTCCATAATCCCTCAACAAATTTATAGTCTTAGCATCAGTGTATTCTCCCAAGACTTTTGCATTTTCAGTGCTTATTTGTTAAGTCTGTTTAAGTTGATTTTAATGTATGAGGGTCTGCCTTCATTTACTGTTAGCATTATATATATATATATATATATATATATATAGCCTTCTAATATATATATATATTCTCAACATCTTTTGTTGAAGAAAGTTTCCCTACTGTGTATTCTTGGGATGTTGTCAACATTGTAATGTCCATATGGATTTACTTATTTGCTCTCTATTCTGTTTCATGAGTCTATCTACTTTTTATTATTTCCATAGTATTATACTTTTTAGTTAATACAGCTTTGTAGGATATTTTGAAATTAGCAAGTGTGCTACTTCTAGCTTTCTTACCCTCTCTCTCTCTCTCTCTCAAGATAGCACAAACTATTTGGAGTACTTTTGGTTTCATGTGGATTTTATAAGCATTCTTTCATATTTCATGAAAAATGTACCTCAATAAAAACTCTGCCACGTAAAAATGGGGAATAATCTTGAACATATGGCCAATAAATACATAAAATGATACCCAGTATCATCAATTACCTAGGAGATATAAAGCAAAAGTATGATAAAACCTCATTTCAAACCTTTCAGTACGGTCATTATCAAAAATAAACAATTAAAATAGGCTTCGGTCAGGATACGCAAAAGGTTGGATCCTTGGCCATTGATGAGAAAGGTTAAATTAGTACAATCATAATGAAAAGCACCATGTAGAATGGCCCATGTGCAAGATCAGAGCCATACCAGCCTCTCTGCCCATGTGCAATAGTGTCTGGAGCTTAGCCGGGCTGCCCTCTCACACACCTGGGTGGCACTCATGGTCAGCCAATTGCTATCATCATCCAGTGCTTGTCAAGACTTGGTTGCAGTCCTCAAAAACTAAGAATCTGAGAATGCTGCAGATTTCAGAAAATAACCTAGAGGACAGGTGCTGTGAAACTTCCCAACTGACACTCAGAGAATCTTTGATTGGAACTTTCTGACCCAACTCCTGCCTGCTGCCAGGATGTAACATCTTTTATCCACAATAAAACCCTCTCAGGAATCAACCTGATGGAGAATGCCTAGGTCCACAGTGGGGTCATTGTGCTGAGTAAGGACCGAAAACAACCAAAGTGTAACCTGCATGCAAGGGCTGTGAACAACTAACTTTGATAAAGAAAACCAAGGGTTTTGGACTTCTGAGAAAAGAAAGGAAAAACAAGAAATCCCTATGTGACACTTCTAAGCAGTGTATAAAAGAAACAGAAATAGACTGAAAATCCCATCGCAAGAAAGCTGGATATATTCTTACCCAAAACCACATACAAAGCAAAACTAGTCAGCCCTTACTCAAATGAGATATAATTTCTCCAGAACCCAGCTCAGGCAGGTTATATAAGACAGATGTGTTTTTCCTTTGCTAGTACAAGACATGGGGATGGGAGCAGGATGGTAGGGTGAGAGTGAAGATAGCTGAGGAGCTCTAAGTATAATAAAGATTAAGTGTAAGATATTCTCGAACCATAAATTTTTCTTAAACATTTTTAAAAAGACATATCATATGATCTGCAATATTGTTACTGGGTATATAACCCAGAGAAATGAAAACACTGTGTGGGAAAACTGCATTTCCATTGTCAATGAAGCATTATTTATAATAAACAAGAAATGGGAATACCCCATGGACGATGGTTAGATGAATGACAAAGAAAATTTAGTATATACATGTGGCAAAATATTTTCGGTATTTAAAAAGAGAAGATCTTACAACTTATGATGAACATGAAGAATATTTTCCTGTGTAATATAAGCCAAAAAGCTAAATATTGCATGATTTTAGGTTTTCTAGTTTGTCTTCAATTGCTGTGACAAAACACTCTGACAGACACCAACCTGGGGAGGAAAGGATTTATTCAGCTCACATCTCCTGGGTCACAGTTCATCACTCAGGGAGCCCAACGCAGGAACTCAGGGCA
This sequence comes from Rhizomys pruinosus, assembly GCA_009823505.1. NCBI lineage: Eukaryota > Metazoa > Chordata > Mammalia > Rodentia > Spalacidae > Rhizomys > Rhizomys pruinosus. The sequence goes on from VZQC01005846.1 coordinate 1,704,483, forward strand.
GGAACCTGGAGGCAGGGGCTGAAGCACAGGCCATAGAGGAATGCTGCTTACTGGCTTGCTCCCCTGGCCCATGCCCAGTCTGCCATCTCGTATAGTACACAACAACCTGCCCAGAGGTGGCACCACCCATAGTGGGCTGGGCCCTCCCAGACTGCCCAACAATCAAGACAATACTCCACAGATGTGGCCACAGGCCAGTCCAATGGAGCCAATTCCCCAACCAAGGCTCCCTCAACCCAGGTGTGTCAAGTTGACACTAAAGCTATCCAGCACATTAGGCATCATAGATAGTAGTTAAACTGAAGAAGCAGGGACTATAATAATTGGTAAGGGTTGGGATAGGAAATATAAGAATCTGTTGTTCAGTAAGCATAAAGTTTCTGTTATGTAAGATGAATACTTTCTAGGAATCTGATGTACAACATAATGCCTGTATTAACATTAAAGTGTCATGTGTGAACTTCACAAAGAAATTTGAAAGGTATAGGGCATGTCAGTTACCCTTCTTGCATACTGATGCATTAAACTATATACAGCATTTCAGTCCAGTTATTTGGAAGTTGATTATATCTCTACAAAGCTATTTAGGAAATCATGTGGAAGGGTGTGTTATAAGAAAGGAAAAGGGAGGAAGGAAAGAAGAGCAAAAGAAGTATGTAAACAAACAGAAACAGCTATGGTGACCCACACCTGTAATCCCAGCAATCTAGAGGTTAAGAGAGGAGGATCTCATGTGTTCAAAGTCAGCCTGAAATGAACAGTGTGGTCTAGCCTCGGCTAAAGTGTTATTCTATGGTGAAATGGTGAAATAACGAGAGGGAGGGAGGGAGGGAGGGAGGGAGAGAGAGAGAGAAAGAGAAAATATAAACAACAACAATTTCCATGTGCTTGGGGACAATGAGTGATGTTTTGCTTTTGAAAGACTGGGGATGTTTCTGGAAGAAGTAGATCTGAGTTTGTGTAGAAATGTTTGATAAGGTCATCAAGGTCTTTGGATTTTACCTGTAAAGCAATGATTATGAGATAATGGATGGATATGAGGTAACCAATTAAATAGATTTGGGGGGCTGGAGAGATAGCCTAGCGGTTAAGAGCGCCGACCGCTCTTACAGAGGACCCGGGTTCGATCCCTAGCACCCACATGGCGGCCAAAAACCGTCTGAAACTCCAATTCCAGGAGAACTCCAGTTCCAGGGGAATCCGACACCCTCTTCTGACCTCCAGGGCATTGCACGACATGGGTGCACAAACCTGCATGCAGACAGTACATTCATACACATAAAAAAAAGAAAAAAATAGTTTGGGGGCTCAAATGAACTTAGAGATATAAAACTGGTTTCCTTTTAAGAGCAAGTTTTTGCTAATCCTTCAGATTCCTGGTTTCTACTGTGATGTTATTATAGTTTGAACTGCATTCTGTTAAGCATAAGTTAAAAGGACTCCTGTAAGTTCTTCTTGCTTGGTTTGTTCTCAGATAACACAGTAGTGAAAGAGTTCTATTCATTTCCCAGCAAGATGTAAACAAGTTACATTCACCCAGTGAAGGCCATGGTGGTAAGCAATGTTGAGTGGTAAAAGGAATCAATCAAAACTCTTCTTGGATTAAGTTCTTACTCAACTTTCATTTGCAAAATATGTGTTGGTTTTAAATAGTCTTCAGCTTTTCTAGAAATCTTAAGAAATTCAACTGTAATACATTGGCTGCTACCATTTTATTTCTTCAAAATAAATCCATTGAACTTTTTCTCTTTTTGCTTGTGATATTCTACTCACAAATTCTTGTATGAATATGGTAATAAAATTATTTTCATGCATAGTGAATATGGGCTCAGCATTAGGAGCTTTGGAGGGTGAGGTTTCATTGCACCTCTACTAGTTGAAATGCAGACAAAGCCAGAAAGACAACTCCTTTAATATTATCACCCAATAGCTTCTAAGGACTGAGTCTAGAAGGAAGCAGTACCCAGTATCCTATAACAGAATCCTATCACAAGAAGAGATTAAAATACACAATAACAAATACTAACAAAGGAAAGGTAGATTATAACATCTAGTTATGATTCTTTATATTTTCTAGAATTGTATTATATGATGCTGCTATTATATAAAGATATCTTTGTTTACAGAGAAAATTAGCTGCCTTAAGGTTGCATGGCAGTCTCACATTGTATATTTCTTTCATATTAAATTATTAATTAAGGCAAATCCATAGAAACCCAAAGTAAGTTATTGGATAACTAAGGCTGGAAGAAATAGATGGAAACTGATTTCTAATAAGTATGAGTTTTTACTTGGGGTTATAAATAAAAATTTTATTGTGGAAAGTTTTGCATAATTTGGAGATCATAAAAACACTATAGTTTAAAATGTTAAACTTTATCATATATGAATTATATTTTAATAAGTTATGTTTATAAAAATGCGATAGCAGTAGTCCACTTTAGGTTTTGACTTTTTATGCAAAAAAAAGTCAAATATGTTGTGGTTTAAATATGAAATGCCTTCCAAAGACTCATGTGTTTGAGCACTTGGTCTGAGTTGGTGGTACTGTTTGGTAAGGTTATGCATTGCTCCTGAGAGGCCTTGAGGTTTCATAGCCTGGCTCCATTTCCTGTTGTTTTTCTGATTCCTCAGTGCAGATGCAGTATAACCAGCCAGCTTCCTGCTCTTACCACCAAGCCTACTCCACCTGCTGCTGTGTCATTTGCACCGGGATGGACTATGTCCCCCTTTTACTGTGAGCCAATATGGAACCTTTTTCCCTTAACTAGCTTTATGTCAGGGTGTTTTATCACAGCAACTGAAAAAGAAACAAATAGGTGACACAATGATTTCAAGATGAGCTTCTTGGTATTGTTCTTCTTTGGTGATGACTTGTGCACATAATGCAGATTGTTGAAGTGTTTGAATGGCTTGTGAAATGCACCAATGTATTGTGGAGTATAATAACACTGGACATTGTGAAAGTCTGCTCTGTGATTTGAACATGAGAAAACATGTTGGCTCCTCACTTCCATGTTGTCCTGAGCATCAGCATCTCAACCTTCCCTCCTAAAGGCTTGCAGTATAAACCCAGATGTGGTCCATACAGGTCCAAAGTCTAATAGAAACAAACACTAGATTTTTTGAGAAGCAGTCAGTTCTCTCCACCTCTGAGCCATCTCCCAGACACAAATGTGAGCTTTTAGTTCCTTTAAGTAATGTCTTGTGAATTATGTGTTTACATCAAAGTGTGGTCATCAAACTCTGATTATTTATTTCCAAATTTTGAGCACTTATGACCTGCGTATTTTGATAAAAGGATACACTAACATTTCCTTTACAGATGTTTCCAAACTTTTCCATGTTCTTGGTATTCTTTATATTAGAACAAAGCAGTATTTGATATCTGTCTTAATATAGTCACCATTCAATAGAAAAGATGAAACTTAACTCTTTCGAAATAGTGTTAAACATTTTACTTGCCAGAATTTACCATTAACATAATTATATTAAATTTATTTTTAAAATATACAGTTTTTTTTTTTGAGCAGGGATACCATTTTGGAATTATCACAACAATATCTTCAATGTCCATTTATGTTGTCAAATGTTTAATAAGCATTTATTAGCTACCCAACTCCATAATTTTCTGCTTAGAGTTTTGTTTGGAAAGGACATTGCTCTATTTTAGGGATTACAATTATTAAGTATTTATGAAATGAAAAATTTGGTGTGGGTGAAACAGTTTAAAAAGGAGTTTATGAAAAAAGTGAGAATTGCACTGATTACTAAAGGTGGTTAAAAATCAAAGTCACCACTTACATAATGACAGTATGGCCTCCACTGAGAGGAGACATTTGCAGCACATGAATTACATAAACATTCAGAATATATTAATAATTTATGTGTATCAGTGAATATAGAGTCACAAAATTCACAATAGAGGAAATCCTAATGACAAAATAGGTGTGATGTTTTTAATACTCAGCTTCCTTAAACAGCTGACAAATGCAAATACACATTGGATGAAACTATTATGTGGCCTTAAAAGAACTCTAAAACATAAATAGACAAATCTAAGGTTTTGAAGGTAGTATTTTAACCAGACAGAGCACTCATAATACTGACGTAAGTGAAAACTTTTATTAACACCGCAGGAAATATTTGTACCTACAAAAGCACACAATAATCACCTATTCTATTGGTCTATATCAAATAAGCACTTCAAGCACTAAAATGTTTATAGATTAATTGTTTATATAGTAGTTTCTATGTGAAAACTCCATTATTAGCAATGCCAACTATATTGAAATGATTAAGCACATTGTGGAATATTTGCGTGCCAATAATGTATAGCAATAATAGTAGCAGTGAAAAACAAACAGCATGATACAATGCATAGGGTGGCCTATGTATCAGTAGATAGCAGTAAGTCATAAAACAATGAGTATCTTCCACAGTCCATAGCATATGAAGTGGAGAGGACTAATCTGTCATTGGAAAGCAGGTAATTTGAGAATACAAGATGGGCACTAAAAGGAGGGAGCAGGAAGCAGTGCTAGTGACACAGTATATTAAAGAAACTCCATTGTGCTCTAAACTGATGATAGGTGGGCATTCATGTATGCATACTGTAATTCAATAAAGTGGTCTAAAAATGGGGAAAGCTGGAGATTTAGAGAAAAGAAAAACATGAATTCTTTTATTGAAGGTTACTTTTTAACAGCTAAATAGTTTCTGAAAAAATGTTTCCCTAATAAAACTAAAATGAAAGGCAATTTTAAAACACAATTTTAAAAGCTCTTAAAAACTTCCCCAGAGTTGGATTTTTTTCAGTTTGTATAATGCAATCTGCGCAAGCTGATCTTTTCCAAATAGCCTTCCAGAGCAGTGATAGTCCAAAATCAACAATTTTTGTTTACAGATATGAATCCTTTCCAGGACATGTTTCAAGCATCAAAGACAAATTAAGATGTGTTCAATTTTGTTGAGATCTGTGTGGTTACATTTTTACTCTTGGGGCAGCCATGCAACCCTGTGTGATATCTAACAGAAAACAGTTTATTTGATTATGCCATGCAAAGGTCTGTATGGCTCAGTCTTTATTTTTGAAAAGCCACTTATTTCATTTCAGATCCATGTAATTCGATCTCTTCTATTTGTCTCTACTGCTTTTGGTTATGAGTAGCTATGATGCATTCTGGACCAAAATGTACTGGATTTCATGAAATACAAACTAGCAGCTATGCACTGTGGGCAAGGCTGAAACGAAGGGTGCAGTGCACAGTGTGGGGCTCCTGCAGTCAGCATCATTACTCACAAAGAATGCTGCCAGAAGAATCCAGTCCTACAATCAAGGATTTAAATTTCAAATACCCTTTAAACACCAGTGGGAGGCAGGGAGTGTTAATTATCAATTTCATATTTTGTTGACGTTAATAAGGATTTGGGTGATTTTGATAGGTCATTGACATTGTCTTATGCAAGGAGCAGAAACATTTCATATGTAATTTTTACATTCTTGTATTGTCATCACAAAAAAACAAATTTAATCATTTTGTTGATTAATCAATGAAATTTTAAAAATCTTTGACCTTTTTAACATATAGGCCACATATATGCCTAGCTTAAAAAAACCTTTTTAAAAAATTGTTCGAATGTTAAAACTTATACTTTAGAAGGTCTGAATGTCCACAGCTAACTAATCGAAGTTTCTTTCCATAAAAGAATCTTTTATTGAGGACAAAATATGAAGAATAGAATTAGCAAAGCTGGTGCAAGAGTAACTCAGAAAAGAGGAAGCATAGTTGAAAATAAGTAAAAAAATATCCAGATGATCTCATAGAGTTAAGTTTTTAAAATCCTACCAAAAGAGACATATAAGTATAAAATTTCTCTGTACTCCCCTTTATTCTAACAGTTTGATGAAATTAACCTCCCATAAAATGAGAAAACTTGAGTCGAAAGTTAATCATGTTTTGGTTTTAGAAGAACATATAAACACAGGTTGAAAAAAATCTATAATATAAAACCAAAAGTTATTAATGAGAAGTAATGTGATCAAATAATTGTGTCAATATGTATTTAAGAAAAGAAATTAAGTGAGATGAATGAACAGCACATCATTCTGAAATGTAATGAAAACCACAATAGAGCAGAAGAAACAAAATATTCAATAAAAATTAAAATCTGGTTTCATAAGCCACTAACAGTTGAAAGTCTACCAGCTAAACTAGTCTACAAACAGTAAGAAAGCTTAAAAGCCTGCAATAAAAATAAAGAAAAATGCGTCAGCCAGCCAAAAGAATATTTTGAGATGATAGCTCTTTGCACAACTCAATGAACATATAAATAAATATACACAAACTGAAGAGGTCTTAAAAATGTTATTGATGTATGTGTTTTTGTATGAATGTTTTGCTTGCATGTATGTAAGTGTACTATAGACTTGCAATTCCCATAGAAGCCAGAAGAGGACACTGGATCCCTTAGCACTTGTCTTATGAAAGATTTGAAAACAAAAGTGCACACATGTACACCTGCACAAATATATATACATATAATGAAAAATCTAAAGCCATTTGAAATAAGGTCAGTGGTGAGTAAAAGTATCTGACGGTGCAGATAGATAGCTCTTTTTGTCTTAAAATATTAAAATCATTTAATCCCTTCAAATCTGAAATTCCATATATTTGAAGTTTATGCATATTCAAAAAGTTGAATTTGTGTATGTTAAGCAGTGAGTAAAGTCTAATCTAAGTGAACCACTATCCTGAAAAAACAGCAGCTCTATTTTATATAACTGTGATGATCAAATAAGAATAAATAAACCACATGCACTGGAGATTTTTAATATGAACTACATTGCTAAATTTATAAATACTGTATCTTTTGCCATGAAACTAATAGGAAAGGTCCTAAGAACACAGGTCTTTGGCAAAGTAGCCAGTGTTCTTAACTTGTGGCTGAGGAAATAGTGATACAAATCCTAAACACATCAATTTCCATAGGAAGAATAAAGCAATGAAGTGATCCTCAACAGGAACACTTCAAACTCTAACAGTTTCATGTGAGTATTCTATGAAACTGTGGCATTATCAGTCTCAATGTCATTGAAAATACTTCAGAATGCAAGAGAGAAGCAACCTGTCCCAGGAAGTCCTATAAAAAGGAAACCAATGTCATCCTTAAAATTGGACCAAATTTTTGCCCAAAGAAACTGTATATCAATATCAAATTTGTAATTTTTCACTGTTTATAACCTGATTCTAAGACTGTTTTGATAAAACTATATATAAACAAATTTCAAGCGTGTTTTTTAATAAACAAATAATAAAAAATTTAAAAAACAAGCTTGAAATTTGTTTATATATAGTTTTATCAAAACAGTCTTAGAATCAGCAGACAAAATTGAAAGGTATGAAAATCAAGTCAGAGTTTATATTAGGGTTTAGATCATTAAAGGTTTGACTGAATCTTTGGAGGAAATTACATTTGAGATTAAATGTGTAACTATATTAACACAAAGTTTTTTTTTTTTAATTAGCAGAAATCTGCACACACAAAATTGACTTAGATTTCTCAGGAAATGTGAATGGTTTCATTACCTGTGACCCCAGGTGGAATGACTACTTTGGTTCTACTTATAAAGTTTCACTATTAGTAATTAGTTTTGTCTTTCAGAAAAGACAGAAGACTATTGTTTTGCCTAAATGTCACATTTTGGGGTGATTCTATCCTTGGAAGACATCTGCTCACCCCAGATGGGGAACAAATGATAGACCAAATTAAGAACATGACCAAAGTTCAACTTTGTGAACTCAGTATTGGGGTTACTTGTAAGAAAATGGGTGAGGGGTGAGGGAGCAAAAAATGACTCAAAGACAGAGGCACAGCCAAAGGCACCCCAGTATGAGTGACAGCTCAGGAAAGCAGGAAACCTGGAGCTCACTGAAGGAACTATAGACAGATCAAGAAACTGAAGAGTATTCTTCACAGGCATCTCAAGCAAGTCTACCCCTCTTCCAGGCAGCTCAGCTTGTCTTACAGTGTCTCTCAGCAGTTCTTAGGACTCACTTAGTGTCACACCAACTCCGGCGTCGTCTGTGTGAGCATAATAACGGACGAGAAGATATGTGCCTTGTGTGGCTAAGCTCCCTGGCAGTCAGTGACAGAGTACCCGGCCTCAGCTTCTAAGATCACAATGCATTACAAAGATGTTATGCTTCATGAGTGTTGGACTTTGTACACTGTCTTTTGACTTTCCTCCTGAGCCCAGCACAGCCTCAGTCCCAGACAAGGGACAGTTAAACATGTTTAAAAATAATTCAGGCAAACAGAAGCCTCATAAACCTAAGTAAAATCATACAGAGATACAACATTTAAAGGCTCCTTTGTCCTAAAAGTCCCCACAAATATATTGTAGACATTACACTAAGTGAGATCATAGGTTAGTTACTAATAATAAAAGTGTCCTTCCAAACTTAATAATAATAAGACTCAGTCCTTTAAGCAGAAAGCTACATCTAATAAAGTTAGTAAGATAAAGTTTAGCTACAGTTATACATATTAAAGTGTAACACTTAGTTAGAGGCACATGGCGGGGATTTCCCCTTTAAGAAAAACACTGTGTAATTTATGAAGAGCTGAAAGGCCCCCTTTCTCAGGCTTGTGGCTTAAATCACAACCTAGAGATAACAAAAAGCCTTGAAAAAGCTCTAGTGCCAGGAAGGATGAGAAACACTAATTGGAACTTCAAAAGAGACAAAGACTGTTAATGGCTTGTGATTCTAAGACTGCTGTTTTATTGCTTATCAAGACAGTGTGAGCAGTAAAAACTTTCATTGATGTACAAATTTATCTGAAAGCTGGCCTTGCAGCCCAGGTGCGAGCTGCTAAGGCAATAAGCCCTGTGCTCCCAAGGAAATGCAAATCCCCTGCCTGCCACCTCGACCCTTCCCCCTTCTTGCCTGCTTTTCCAGCCGCTTTTCCTGCCTGTATAAAAACTTGACTTGATCTCAGTAAAGGTGCACAAGATCCAAAACTCTCTCTGGTGTCACTTCCAGTTATTCTTCGTCTGAATCTGTGCCCTCCTGTGCAGACTTTGATTTCCTACAGGTGAAAAAAATCCCACTGGGTTAGCCTGTGGCAACTTAGCTTGGGGAAGGAGGGACCTAGTAAACCTGTTCAATTTCATGGCCTTTGTACAGCTAGTGTGTTGTTTGCTTCTCAGCTTATCTAGCCTCCCTTCAGGGTCCAATGTTTCACCTCTCCTCAAAACATCCTGTTGTCTACCTCCCTTTAGACGTCTGTTTTTGTTATTAATTTTTATGAGTATGAATGTACTGTCTGCATGTAGGTTGGTGTACGCACGCTGTGCAATGCAGTGGGGGTCAGAAGAGGGTGTCAGATTCCCCTGGAACTGGAGTTAAAGACGGTTCTTAGACACTATGTGGGTGCTGGGAATCAAACCCAGGTCCTCTGCAAGAGCAGTCAGTGCTCTTCTAAGCCATCTCTCCAGCCCCATCTGTCGTTTACATCCCTTGAGACGTTCTGTTGTTTTCCCAGAGCCCATCCAAGATGGAAGATTTCATCTTCAAGGAAAGTGGTACCCAACACATTTCCTTCCATTTCTAAACCACTGCTTATGGAAATACCTCGGAATTCTCCCTGTTGTGGACCCCTGAAGGGAATGATCTGCAACCTCCCATATTGGAGAAACATTCAACATGGCATGTACATTCTGTTTACAAAGCTATAGCACAGGGAAAAAGATAGTAATTAAATACATGCATGAAAGAAAACCACCATTTGAAACCTAGTGATGTTGATTTCACTACCAGCACAGATGTCTTAAAGAGTTTTGCCTATATTTTTGCTGTTCTAGCAGTTTCATGTTGTGCTGGATAGCTTTAGTGTTAACTTGATACACCTGGGTTGAGGGAGCCTCAATTGGGGAATTGGCTCCATTGGATTGGCCTGCAGCCACATTTGTGGAGTATTGTCTTGACTGTCAAGCTGTGTGGGAGAGCCCAGCTCACAATGAGTGGTGCCACCCTGGACAGGTTGTTGTGTACTGTATAAGAAGAAGGGCTGTGCAAGAGCCAGGAGATCAGGCCAGTGAACAACATTCCTCCATAGCCTGTGCTTCAGCTCCTGCCTCCAGGTTCCTGCCCTGAGTTCCTGCCTTGGGCTCCCTAAGTGGTGAACTGTGACCCAGGAGATGTAAACTGAATAAACCCTTTCCTCCCCAAGTTGGTGTCAGTCAGAGTGTTTTGTCACAGCAATGGAAGACAAACTAGAACACATGTTGTGTGTGTGTGTGTGTGTGTGTGTGTGTGTGTGTAGAGAGAGAGAGAGAGAGAGAGAGAGAGAGGGAGAGAGGCAAGATACCAGGTTGACCTTCCATTATAGAGATCTGATGTCTCTACCTCTTGAGTATATTTTTGGACAAGCTGTGAGAGTTGTTGTTTCATTTTCATATCTATGGATAACCAATGTTCCCAGCATCAGTTCTAACAGAGTGAAGAATGAAAATAAAAGTCACGGGATAGTAAGAGAGGCCCACACTGACTCCATTTTAAGTAAAGTCACCATTTTGAGCATTTTTATGCTTTTATTGGTGTTTTGTGTATTTCAAATATCATTTCTCAGTTCAGTTTAGACATATTCCCCTTTCCCTTCCCCCCCACCCCACCCCAGATCATGCACTCTGCCATAACTGTCCTGCATCTTTCTCTCAGTCTTTCTTTATGCTTAGGAATTCACATTTTCCTCCTCTAATTTTATATTACACTAAAATATGTATACAGTCTTTCCACTCATATACAGTAATTACAGAGTCTGAGAGGATGGATTCTAGGGCATGTTAAGAGATTTACATTATAACAACATAGTTGCTTTCAGATAAACAGAAATATAACAATGTTCAGCTTGCCTTTCTTTTTTTAATTAATTAATTTATTATTATTTTTGTATGTGTATGAATGTACTGTCTGCATGTAGGTTTGTGCACCCATGTCATGCAATGCCATGGAGGTCAGAAGAGGATGTTGGATTCCCCTGGAACTAGAGTTCTCCTGGAATTGGAGTTACAGATGGTTCTTAGCTGCCATGTGGGTGCTGGGGATCGAACCCGGGTCCTCTGCAAGAGCAGTCGGTGCTCTTAACCACTAGGCTATCTCTCCAGCCCCACTGTCTTTATTCTTGGGGGAGGTGTTTTTGATAACTGGAGACACCATGTGTGGTGGTTTGGATGAGTGTCCCCCATAGGCTCTAGGTATTCAGACGTTTGTCTCCAGTTGGTGGCGCTGTTTTTGGAGGTCTTGGGGTGTGTGGCCGTGCTGGAGGAAGTGTGTCACTGGGGGCAGGCTTAGTGAGCTTAACAAGCCTCGTGGTCTACAGTCACCCTCTGTATTAGTCAGGGTTCTCTAAAGAAACAGAAGCAACAGGATGAATATATATAACTGTATACAATTTATTGATTTGCTCATGTGATGGAGCTCAACAGTAGGGCCGAACTGGAGAGGCCGGGAATCCAGGGAACTGCTCAGTCCGCAAGGCTGGGTGTCTCAGGAGTCCCAGTCTAGTGCTGAAGGCCCGAATGGATTCCAGGAGATCTGCCAGTCTCAGTACACGCTGGGATCCGAAAGGTTGATCACAGCAGCAAGACAAACTCACCAGATGAGAGAAGCAAGCCGCAGGAGGAAAAAAGGGGCCAGCTCCCGCTGCCATGGCCTTAAATACTGCCTGCCGGCAGAAGGTAACACCCACATTTGGGGTGGGCCATCCGGGTTGAGGTGGTCCAATCAGAAGACCCTTTTCTCTTATTTGTTCCTTAGTCCAGTCAAGTTGACACCCAGGATTAACCATCACAA
>VZQC01005846.1:1717562-1736639 GCA_009823505.1 Rhizomys pruinosus
AAGGGAAATTGCTCTACCAGACGTCAAGCTATATTACAGGGCCATAGTCATAAGGACAGCCTGGTACTGGCACAAAAACAGACCTGCTTACCAATGGAACAAAATTGAAGATCCAAACTGTGCTCATACAATTTCAGCCACCTATTTGACAAAGGAGCAAAAAACCCTTAATGGAGGAAGGATAGCATCTTCAGCAAATGGTGCTGGCAAAACTGGATCACCATTTGTAGAAGAACAAAATTAAACCCCTACCTTTCACCTCGTAAAAGAAATCAACTCATCACAAACCTGAAACACTGAAGGTGATAGAAGAAAAAGTTGGTAACAACCTACAAGACATAGGTGTAGGAAAAGACTTTCTAAATCAGACAGCAGCTACAAAGGAAATAAGGTCACAACAGTTGACAAATGGTACCTCATTTTGAGCATTTAAGTATCAGTTTACTAGAACCTGCCCAATTCGGGGTGGGGGGAGGTCAGTTACTGCAGGTTTACTGAAACCTAACAGTTGGGGTAAAAGATAAGTTGCAGGAAGTGCCAAGAACATCCAATAAAATTAAACTTATTAAAGATAACTTTGGTTTGTGACGGCAGGTGGACTGACCCAATACTTTCTTGTTCCAGTCACAAGTTGTGTCTAAAGATAACTGTTGGTATGTGTGTGTGGGGGGGTGGGTGGATTGAACTAATCATGAGTTGTAACCCTGCTATTATCCAATGAGGCTAGAAGTTACCCAAACCCTACTAAAATTCCCCTAGACCCTGTACAAAAGGCCTGCAAGCCAAGTTATCAGGGTCAGAGCTTTTTTCATCCACCCCAGCATGCTGATTTACTTTTTGCTGAAATAAAGTTTTGGTTTTCCATCCTTAGGTGTGTCTAGTGTGAATTCTCAGACCCTAACAGGATCATCTGACAGGTACCAAAAAGGCATTTACTAAAATTCAACATCTTTTCATGACAAAACACTCAACAAATTATGTTCAGAAGAGTCATATCTAAATTGTTTGTAAGGAGGCATATATAGAAAAACCCAAAATGAACATCAGACTGAATGAGAAAAAGCTGAAAGCATTTGTATTAAGATAATGAATAAGACAAAGATATTCTTTCTTACCAATATTACATATTTTATATATAGCTTTATTATTTTATATATTATATACATATATATGATTATATATTATTTATATAACACTGGAAGCTTTAGCCAGAGTTGTTAAACAAGAGAAAGAAAATTTAAAAAGCATTCAAATATGAAAGGAAATAGAGTGTCCCTATTTGTAAATCACATAGAATTACACATGTCCTTATGACATGTGTCCTTGTTTTGCTCTGGGGTCCATATTACATTTGGTCATCATGTCTTCTCACACTGCGTTTACCTCTGAAAGCACAGCTTTTCTTGTTTTGTTTTGTTTCCCGTGCTGGGACCAGAGCACTGGACCCTGTACATACTGTGTGCTTTGCCCTGGAGCTACGTCCTCAACTCTTGCTTTGTTGATAATCTCAACAGTTTGTTAAGTCATGTTAGGTATTCTTAAACATTTTATGTATTCTTTTTATTTTGTGTGTATGAATATATTGCCTGCATCTATGTAAATTCAAGTATGTCATTCAATGTCCACTGAGCTCAGAAGAATTCATCAGAGTTCCCTGGAACTGGAGTTACAGGCAGCTGTTAGCCACCATGTGGATGCTAGGAATTGAACCTGGGTCCTCTGCAAGAGCAAACAGTGCTCTTAACCACTAAGCCATCTTTCCAACCCAAATCATGGTCAGGTATTTTTCAGATGTTCCACGACTAGCATTTGTCAGGGGTTTATCTCGAAAGTATATTTTGTTTATGGGAGGACAGAGCATTCCAGTTTCTCAAAGAGGTTTTAAGGAAAAGCTAATAAAGGTAAAATAATATCAAAGGTCTCTTGCATATAAAGCTTGTAATACAAAGCCTAGCTGTAGTAAGCCTTAAGAATTAATTAGCATTTAAATTTATTATTAAAATAATAGTTGAAACTATTATTTGGGGTTGCAGAATATCGCACTTCACATATTATAATAAATATGAACATTTTCCTTCTTATTATTTACTATGCATAAAAAGAAAAAAAAGTAGCAGTAAATTCAACTTCTACCATACCCAACTTTTTCTATTCAATTTTTCAAGTGTGATGAACTGTAAGGAAATGGAGAGTCAACTAATATTACAAAAGAAAAAATCCTGGCTAATTATATTTAGGATAAATGTCTTACTTTTAGCTTTCCTAAGTTATAAGAAAGAGACAGGTTTACAATAAGATAGTTCACAGGGGTTAATTGCAAATTATATAAAGAAATAAAGTAGTAATTAGGCAAAAAAGAAATTTACCATTTTTTGTTTCTAAAAGTCCTAGGTAAAAATAATGATAATAACAATATAAATTCAGTAGATAATATTTAATGAGGAAAAGTGCTATGATTTTTTTTTTTGCCTACTCTGTATCTCATTTTAGGTCTCCCAGCATAGTCACTCCATTTTGCAGCCCAGAAAACAAATAAATGAATAATGAGCATGCTCATGTAGCACAGCTGGGAAACAGCCACCTCAGGATTTAACCTAAGCAGTTTCTAGATGGATGGCACTGAAGAATATCCTATTCCCAGTCTCCTACAGCACTGCCAACAAAAATGTTTTTTTTTTCCTCTATAAATCATGGTTTCTGCTTATTAAATCAGGTGCATTTGAGTCATGTTTTAACTCTGACCTTAATCTTTTTATTAGCAGGGTCATAAAGTTAGTAGTAAATAAGAGCAAAAATTTTATTAACAGTAGCTCTGTACTGAGGAAGAGAGCTAAGGTGACTATGCATAAATTTTACTTAGGAAAATTGTAATATAACATTAACTCTTGAAACTATAAGGTCATTTCTACAAATAGTCTACCTCATAAATATAAACCTCACAGTACATGGGTATATATAATTTGTAAAATTAACTATTCTTTTTTTTTTTTTTTTTTTTTTTTTTTTTTTTGGTCTTTTTGAGACAGGGTCTCCCTTTAGTCCCAGCTGGCCTGGAACTCACTCTGTAGACCAGGCTGGCCTTGAACTCACAGAGATCTGCCTGCCTCTGCTGGGATTAAAGGCATGTACCACCACACCTGGCTAAAATTAACTATTCTAATACAGTGGGGAACATGAGAACAATAATAGTAATATACCTCACATTGCAGTTTGGCAATTAGTGATCATATGAACATCCTAAGCATAATGACTAATGTACGTAGACCATATATATTTCCTTGTTTTCATTTATTGTCATCAGTAACACCATCCTCAGCCTGTCACAGGAATTGGTGTGTCATTAAAGAGTGACCGAGCTTTTCTCAGCTCTGCTATACTTAATTTGGAAACTCAGTGACCACCTAAGGCCAGAGGCTTTCTGGTTCTTGTCTCATGAATTCAAAGAATGAATTCATGGACCACAGAGAGTGAGTTTTAGAAAGGAATATTTTATTATAGGGAGCTGAGGATAGGAAAAGCAAGGTCATGTACAGCAGTAAGGGTCCCAAACTGAGGGTTACCAATGAGTCTCATTACTCAGGAGTTAGTAAGTGTTTAGTGGCGGGAGAAGAGAAGATGGAGATGAGCTGGTAAATCCAGTCCTCATTCCAGGTGTCCAGTTCCCTCTAAGCTCTGGTCACATCCTCAGCATGTCTTACAGGAACAGGGTATTACTTCAGGGAAAAAAGATAAGCGCAAACCAGACCCCCCCCCCCCTTATTGGTTATCCCCAGCTTCTAGCTATGGCTGAACCAGAGACATCTTTGGATACGATAGCTCTGGTCTCTCTAGCCTCAGCTAGGAACAAGTTCACAGTTAGATTCTAGGGAATGTCTAGCTCTCAGCTGAAAAAGAAATTGGTCATTGTTCTTTCCAGGGTCTTTACCCTACACTGCCAGTTGATTTCTATCTCTTGCTCTCATTGAGGATGATCTGGATTCAGAAACAAGTTGATTTTAAAATATCATAGATATTTAAATCACTATGCACCATTTAGTTATTAATTTGAGATCTTTCAAATTTTTGATGTAGGTATTGAGTGCTAGAAACTTTCTCTTAGAACTGCCTTCATTGTGTCCCATAGATTTTTCTATGCTATATTTTCACTTTCTTTCAATTCCAGGAATTGTAAACAACAATAATGTGTTGTTTAGTTTTTGTGAGTTTTTGTATTTTCAGTAATTTCTACTTTTTGTATCAGTCATTGATTCATTGTAGTAAGGTAGAATATAGGAATTTACTCAATTTTCATATACTTGCTGATGTTTGTTTTGAGTCTTTGTATATGGTCTGCTGGGAGGAAAGAAATAATCAACAGTCGTATCCACCTCTTAATCTTATGAACTATGGTAATGACCATTTTGGAAAGTATATCCATGGCACAAATGTTATTGGGGTAACCAACTACTATTTGATTGGATTTCAGGCCTTCTCCAAAGGAGGCAACACCTTGATGGTACTGAAAATCTGGTCATGAACCTATGGCTTGGGAGTTCCTGGGCCCCATTTGTGAACCTACTACCACTATTTCACTAAATGGAGATATATCAAACTGTCTTCTAAATTTTTACCTTTCTTCCCATAGATTAACACAGTTCCCAGACCTCATCAGAGAAGCTTATTTGTGCAATGATGGTGATTAATACAGAAACTCACAGTTGGTCATAGTGCGAGAATAAGTGACTATGTATTACTCAGCTACAAATGGGACCTATATATTATACCCCTACCCAAGCTTCAGAGGCCACTATGAAAGAGAGAGTAGAAAGGCTGTAAGAGCCAGAGGTTAAGAGGACCAGAGCAAAACTGTGTTTTCTGAACATGACAATGACAGCTCCCTGAACTCATATCAGTTGCGGTTGCCTGGACAGGACCTGAACAGTAGCAAGGCAGTCAACACCCTAGCATGGAGCAAGAACTGAAAAAGTTGATGGCTTCTGGGGGAGTACAGTCAGTTTTCTTTAAGGTATGGCTCCTGGTAGGTTAAGTGTGCTTCAGTGGATGGGCCCACGTCCACAAGTATTTGGAGACTATGGGTTACTAAATTGAAAATAAAAGAGGACACAAAGCTGGGCACATAGAGATGGGGGTGAATCTGGAAGGTGTTCAGGAGAGGATTTGGGGGTGAATATGATCAAAACACATTGCACGAAATTCTCAAAAAAATAAAAACATAATAAATAAATAAACATCATTCACTGATCTTTACTTATTATTTCTGACTTCACTATTTAATGAAAATGTAAATTTATCTAAATAAAGCTTATGACCTTCGGATCTACCTCAACACAAGAATATTTTCTTTCTTTTAGTGACTCAAATAGAACATTTTCTTTCTCCTAATTTGATGTTAATGCATTATGTCAAGACTATAAAGGATGTTTTAACCTCCTAGGGACACATGTTTGACTATAGCTATGCATGAGTTTTACTTTCATTGCTAGGTGACTGGTTAATTGTCAGATGAAAGGTTATTTCTTATTTCCTATGCTTTAAAATCTCTTCAGAGCATTTCCTTCACTTGTCTCATTTTCTCTTAAATTTGTGGGTTTAATTACATTCAAACTTACTCTGCACACAAGACTGAGCTCTTAGAAATGCCCTCTTAACACATTACTCCTCTGCTGAAAGCTGTTAATGCTTCTTCATTTTTCATGGAAAAAATTAAAGGCCATAGCCCAACATTCAAATTTTTCAATAATTTTGTCTTCATTTACTATTAAAGAGTATTTCAAAGGGAAGAAATTAGACCTACATTACGACTTGATCTTTTAACCAACAGTTTACTTGCTCTGTCTTGGAAAAATCATTCCCCATTATTGGAACTTACATGTTCCTTTTCCTTTTCTGCTTCCCACTGATGATATTAAGCTAATCTTAGTATCTGTAGCTATTTTCTCGACAAGGGACAGGTTTGCTTAAAAAAGTCACAAAGCAACAGAAACTTGTAATCAAACACAACTCTAACCTGGAATGAATGCAGTGATGGCTCTCTTTCATGGCCCTGAGCAGCTCACCTAGCTTCATCCTGCAAGGAACAGAGTCTAGAAATGGACGACTTGCTACTCCTGATCTCATTAATCGATAGCACTTCCTGTAGGAAGTCTTAAAGAATATTTTAATTTATTATTTTCCCAAGATATAAAAACATTGACAATCTCCTGACATTACAAACAAAAGCAAGTTAAGGTTCTGAGCCAGATTGCCTGCTCTTCTGGCATTTCCAGTCTTTGATGAGCCTTGTATCTGCATTGCCATCTGTTCTCTGGCATCATATCCTGGCTCTCCAGGTTGAGTCTGGAATTAATATACTTATACTTTATTCTGCATGGGTCTTATATAAAAGGAAAAAGACCCATCCCAAATCAAAACTAACTTATAATGCATTTCCCTTGGAACGGCAGTTGTTCCTGAAAATGATCTATTCCCTACTTGGAATAGTTTAACAATTCTTCCTATGATACCAACTTCTAAATGATAAATGACAAATGACTGTAATAACCAATACTATTTCACTATGTTATAGAAGTAGCCTTCATTTCCTTATTTATGTTAAAGAGAAGCACACTGTAAGATTCTTCAGAAACAGTTAGTCTTCCTAATATGGAATAATTTTGAAGATGAAGTAGAAACTTTTCAATCACATAAATAAAGACAAGGTAGTGACACTTACATACTACACAATTCTGGGTAGCAAACTTGTGATATACAAGTAAACTAAAAATGTTCTGCAAGAGACTAAAGTGTCCATACCCTATTTGATTCTATAAAAAAAATGTCATGAGGGGCTAGAGAGATGGCTAGGTAGTTAAGAGCCAAGAGGACTTGGATTCAATTCCCAGCACCCACATGACAGCTAACAACCATCCATAAATCCAGTTCCAGAGGAATCCAGTGCCCTCTTCTGACCTCTGTGGCCATTGCATAGCATAGGTTCACTTACACAATGTGGGCAGTACTCTCATACACATAAAATAGAAAATTCATAAATAAAGTAAAATGTAATGTATTTACCTTTCATTTCTTGGCTTTTACGGAATCTTAGAAGAAGCAAGTCTTCTGGAAACATACCAGTGTGAAAAGAAATTTTAAAATGTAAAACTTGGCCCAGTGAGATGATTCAGAGGGTAAGTAAACTTGCTCTGCGTAATGTCCTGAGTTCCATCCCTGGAAGCCACATGGTGAAAGCAAAGAACTCACCTTTTCAGCTGGTCCTCTGATTTCTACACATCTGCCCAAATGTTCATGCATACATATGCAACAGAGACACAGAAGAACAATAGCTTTCCTATAAACCAGTGACAATCGTACCAAGGAAGAAATCAAGCACTGAAGAATTGAAAAAAAATTATAAAGAAAACTTCAAGACATCTAACAAAGAACCTGAAGAAGATACCAGAAGATTTAGGAAGATCTGCCATGCTCATAGATTAGTAGGATCAATGCTGTGAAAATGACCTTGCTAGCAAAAATCTACAGATTCAATGCAGCCTCCAACAAAATTCCAAAACAATACTTCACAGAAATTGAAATATTAATCTCATAATTCATCTGGAAAGAAAAAAAGACCCAGAATAGCTAGCTAAAATAATCCTGAATAAAAAATGGAGGATATCATGAGCTGTGATTTTGTTATAATTTTGTAGAGTTATTATAATAAAAAACAGCATTGAAGTAGAGTAAAAACAGGCATATTGATCAATAGAACAGAACTGAAGACCCAGATATCAGCCCACATAGCTATAGACACCTGATTTTTGACAAAAAAGGCCAAAAGTACATATTGGAGAAAAGATATCATGTTCAACAAATGGAGCTTGTCAAACTAGATAGCTTTAAGTGTAGAAGAATGAAACCAGATTCTTATTTTTACTCTGCATAAAACTCAATTAAAATGTATTAAGGAATCACAATCAGACTGACAATATCATTCTCTAAGGGAGAATAGTTGCCAGTATGTTTCAACTTATAGGCACAGAAAAGGACTTACTAAATAGGACCCTGGTAATTTAGTTATTAAGATCATCGACTGACAAATGGGACCTCATACAATTAACAGGCTTCTGTACAGCACAGACTTCCATCATTCAAAAGAGAAGCAACCTGCAGAGTGGGACAAAACATTTTACTAGTTAAACAACTGTCAGAGGGTTAGCGTCTAAAATATACCAAGAACTGAAAAAAACACCAAAGCAGTCCAATTGAAAATTGACACAAGAAACTAAACAGAACTCTCAATAGAAAAAAATACAAGTGTTAGACAAATATTTTTGAAATTTTCCAACATTCTTAGGCACCATGGAGCTAACCAATTAACTGAACTTAATGGTTTTTTTTAAAGGAAAATACATGGAGTTTGGAGAGATGGCTCTGCTGTTAAGAACACTGGCTGCTCTTACAGAGGACCTGGATTCAATTCCCAGCACACATGTGGCAGCTGAAAACTGTCTTAACTCTGATTCCAGGGGATCTGGATCTCTCTTTTGACCTCCACAAGCATTGCACAAAACAGGTGCACTTAGATACAGGCAGGCAACACACACATACACATAAAATAAATATGATAAAATACTTTTTTTTACATCTTGCATCAAGTTGGGAGGGAAAAGAGGGGTGGTTAGGAGAAGAATTTGAGGGTAGAGGATAATATGTGGATTTAGTTAAAACATTGTATGCATGTATGGGATCATTAAACAATTTTGAAATGTAAAATAAGTTTAAAACTATCATAAATGAAGTATCCTCAAATATCACTGCAGGTTCAATGTTTGAGTATTTGGAATCTTATCGAGTTTCTAATTAGGCTCACATCAAGATTAATTGGTAAGTTGCCTTTTATATTCTCAGGTTCATTTTAGGGGAAAATCAAGTGACTAAGGTTAAATATATTTTAATATATTTTTCAACAAATCCTTTGCCAATAAGGTAAAAGTTATTTTTCACAAATGTCCATAGAAATATTTATCATGATAGAGCCATGCTCCTTGATGTTTCCTCACATAAATCGACAGATATTTTTTCACATCAAAATAAGTACAAAACAGAAGACTATAACTCATATTAGTTTCTATGCATGTTTCTATGGCTTTGAAAATTCTAATTAAAATATATCATGGGGGTAAGGGAAGGTAGTTAGGCAAGGAAATTTCCCAATTATATTCCCCTCAGAGTCCAGATAGGTCCTCAGGACAAAATTTTATTAGAAATTAGACTTTCGATTTTTTCAACAAAAATATATTTTCTAGTATCTTGTTATTATCTTTCCACAAACAAAATATTCAGAAGAAAAATATGCATACTTATCTACTTTTGGTAATATCGTACAGAGGTTCTTCCATTTATTTTTGGTATAAAAATGAAATTTCATAGCAACATGCTTTTGTATTATTTTACATTGGTTATTTTTTATTCTAGGTGAAAACAATGCTATTCTTAGCTTTCAATGTTGAGAATTAAAGAAATCATGTTATTTTAGAAGGTAATTACAGGATGACATTTCTTTGGAAAAAATCAGTATAGGTATATCATATATTAATCTGTCACTGGGTTAAAAGACTATACCGTCTGTGTTTCCCTAGTTGTGAAATTAAGACAATTTCACAATGTATGAAATATAATGAAGTCTACATAATTATGACCAACTATCAAAGTGGGAAGAACAACAAACTAAAAAGTGCTGCATTTTGCTTTCTCATGATATTCTGCAAACATTCTATAACATCTTTTAAAATTGGATAATTAACAAGTTTTCCCATAGACATTTTGAAGATAACCTTTGTAAAATAACCACATTATTTAATCTCTTGATACAAATTTTGTCCTCTTGGATATAATGTCAATTCAAGTATAGTACTCCTTTGCATTTGAGTTTCTTCTTTGTTACAAGATTTAATTTTCTTGCATTATGATTATTATGATTATTACTATTGAGATAGGTAGGAAATTGGGAGGTCACAGCTTTGTTCCTCCTAAGAAGCTGCTTTGGGGGTGCAAATGTAGCTCAGTGGAAGGGTAATAAGTTCCTAGATTTGATCTCCAGCAAACATGGGAACTGACTTGGTGCTGCAGGAACCGCTCCCCTCTGCAGGGCCCCACCTCTGAACGGTTCATCACTTCTCAGTACTGGAAATCTGCAAACCAAGCTTCTACCATACAGCCACTTGCTGGCACAAAGCACATCCATATAAAGGAGTTAGCTACCATGCAATTTTGAAATTTACATTGAGAAACATGAGCACAAATGTTAGATATATAACCCAGAAAATAATGTCTAATTCCTCAAAGAAATATTCTGTAATACAGACTTCAACCAACAGAAATATACTTTGTTATTCAAAATATCTTGATACTCTTATAATTTCTGTTTTAAAAATACTGGCAATCACAGCATTTTGCTTTCAAATTCAGCTCAGATATATAAAAAAAGAAAAAAAAATCAGCCCAGAATACCTTTCCAATAGAATCTCCTACAAGAAAAACTCACAAGCTGCTAATTAAATATTTTATCTGGAGAACTATGGTTGCAGGAAAACAATTATCCTTTGAAGTAGAGGACATGGGCACTTGCAGAAAGAAGTAGCTTCTGCCTGGCTGGGAGAGATACTGCAAAACAGCCAGCAGGTTGGTATAAATACTAAAATAATACTACCTAATACATTTCTGAAGTTTGAATGTGGGTTGTCATGAGAGTCTGAGGTTCCTGGAGCTGTAGAAATCAGGGGATGTAATATGAGCAGGCTTTTCTCACATAACTCATAAAAGGTCAGAGAACCCTGCTAAGCACCACAGCCTCAAAGAAAATTTCCATTACAGTGGTGTCACCAGCAAATTCCATCAAATACTGAAGGGAAAAATAATTTCAATTCTACATGATCTTCTTAAAAAATAGAAATAGACCGGGCGTGGTGGCGCACGCCTTTAATCCTAGCACTTGGGAGGCAGAGGCAGGCGGATCTTTGTGAGTTCAAGGCCAGCCTGGTCTACAGAGCAAGTTCCAGGACAGCTGGGGCTACAGGGAGACCCTGTCTCAAAAAGACAAAAAAAAAAAAAAAATAGAAATAGAAACATTCCCCAAAACATAACCTTAAGATTACAACTAAACAACTGTCTTTGTTTAGAGACCTACAGTAACATAGACCCAACATATCATAACAAAATATTACCAAATTTAATTCAGCTGCCTATGAAAATAGCAATACAGCAGGAAAAACTGTGGTCCATTTCATGAACATAAAGTAAAATCAACATGAAAATTTTATATTTACCATTTCATAAAGTATATAAGTGGTGTGGATATGTAGATAGATTTATAAATAGTGAAAAAAATCAATAAGTTTTGGAAAAAGCTCACAAGCTGAAATAGAAAATATTTCCTAGTCTAATAATGGCATTAACAAAACAGTATGCCAACCTTTTATTTAATGTGAAGAAATCAACCCTTTCCCTTTCAAATTGGTGAGATATGGAGGTCCTCTCTCAGTTTTCCTACTCAACTAATCCCGGAAGGCTGAAGTAATATGAAAAAGGAAAATTAATAATCAATAATCCAAAGCTGAATGAAAGATGTAAAACTACTGCCATATGAAGATGATGCAGAGATCTGTGTAAATCATCCCAAGGAATCTACAGAAAATTCCTGGGAATGGAAATTTCTGGAAAATATTTATAAATTTTGCATCTTTTCAGGAAACGAAGATCATTTGCAAAACTTTAAATTTAATGCAATGTCCATCCAAACCAAAGTAGGAGGCTTAAGAGAAATTGAAAAAAAAAACTGATTCTAAAATTCATATGCAAATTCAAGACAGTGAAAACCACCTAAACCTTGAAAGAAAAAGCACAGGGGCTTTTTCATTCCTTATTTCATGGTTTATTACAAAGCCATAGTAATTAAAACAATGCATCAAAGAGAGAGAAACACATAGTAGGACATAAAAGAGAATGAAAAGTTGGTTCTTGAATGTGTAACAGACAGCATTTAGAAATATAGTGCTGGAAAAAAAAAAGAGAAATATAGTGCTGGAATATTTGAATGTCAAATATAATAATGAACCTCAGTCTATACTGTGCACCATACAGGAAAGTAGTAACATGGACTGCAGACTCAACTACAAAACTTAAAGCACTAATGTTTCTATAACGAACACAGGATTAAACTTTTCCAGCCTCGTGTTTGGTGAAAAACTTTTAAACTTTTTAAACTTTTCCTAGATGTAAACCAAAGCCATAATTCATAACAGAACCAGTTAATAGATTGATTTTACTAAAAATGTAAAATTTCAGCTCTTTGAAAAATACTAAGATGAGAGAATCATTGAAGATAAGCCTCAAATAATGATACAAATATATGTCTTTCAAAACAGTATAGACACAATTGGAAAATGTAATGCATATTAATATTTAATACATCCAATAAGTGAGGAGTATATAGAGACTCTTTTCTCCCAATGAAAACGTATGTTATTTATTTATTCATTTATTTTTGTATGTGTATGAAAGTACTGTCTGCATGCAGGTTTGTGCACCCATGTCCTGCAATGCCGCGGAGGTCAGAAGAAGGTCTCGGATTCCCTTGGGACTGGAGTTCTCCTGTAATTGGAGTTACAGACGGTTCTTAGCCGCCATGTGGGTGCTGGGGATGGAACCTGGGTCCTCTGCAAGAACAGTCGGTGCTCTTAACCGCTAGGCTATCTCTCCAGCTGAAAACATATGTTTTTGTCATCTCTAAAGTATTTTGCAGTACTTTATAAGTTGCTATAAAAATACATTTTGAACATTTTAACAGAAATTTATAGATATATTACTTGATAAATTAGGAAATAATAAAATTTGAGAAATATTGAAAAAATAATTTCTTATAAAATAAAAGCTTTGGTTATAAATTGGTTATCTATAAGTGTAAGTAAAAGTACCATGTACACAATAACAACTAAGGAGAAACAGAAGACTGTATTGTGTAGGCAATCAGTTCTGTTCCCTTAGAGAATCTTCACTAATATACAAGTACATACAAGGAACTGTGTATTTAGTAAATTTGTGGCTATAGGTATCTTTAATCTAAAGAAAAAAATGATTAAAACAAAAACTCATTGCGAAAAAATGCTTTAAACAAATATAAATAATTCAGAGAATTAACAAATAAAAATATCTAAGATCAATGAAATTGGAAACACCCATCCACCTACACATATTTCTACATGCACATACACATACACCTAACCCACATGTACAAAGAAGTATCTGAATCCAAATAAGGTGTTTTTTTTTTGTAAGCACCAACAAAGTGAATTTGCAATTGTAAGTGTACAACATATAAAATGAAATAATTCAGACCTGGAAAAGAAAGGAAATTATTTTCTAAATTTTCTTTAGAAATATTCTGTAGTAGTCTATACATTACTTAGATGTTATTTAAATAAGTTCTATTATTTTTATTATTTCTAAAATATTTCAAAAGATTAATCTATACATGTCCTGGGGATAGAGAGATGGCACAGCAGTTAAGAGCACTTGATACACTTGCACAGGGCCTGGGTTCTTTTCCCAAGACCCAATCATGGTGATGAATGAGGTCTATAACTCCAGTTTCAGGAAATCTGATGCTTTCTTCTTGCCTGTGTGGGCACTGCATGCATACGGTGCACTTAGATACATTCAGGAAAAATATTCATACATAAAAATCTTAATAAAAGAGACATGTGTGCTGGCTTTGGCTCCCCATATACTAAATTTGGAACTATATAGAGATTAGCATGGCCCCTGTGCAAAGATGACATGCAAAGTTGTGAAGCAGTCAATATTTTTACCTAGCAAAAATGTCTATTATAGTTGAAGGGGGAAAGAAAAATCTTCTATGACCTGAATAGGCTCTGGAGCCAATGATGGAAGGATAAAACTGACTCCCACAAGTTGTCCCCTGACCTCCACCCACAGTTTGTGCTATGTGCATTCCTGTATTCACACGCAGAGACACACAGCACATGCACTTATGTGCAATAATATTAATAAAATAATGGAAAAATCATGACTTCTTTAAATTTCTTCAGTTGTGATTTATAAAGTATCTTGATACTGAAGAATTAGGTGAGAACACTTATCTCCTTCTTTAACTCTTTATTAACTCTGAAAATTACATTCTCAAAGCACTGAAAAAAAAGCAATTCAATGATAGATTATGAAATTAAGCACAATACCTGATAAATTTTATTTTTAATACCCAAATGGGAGCTGATGCTTTCTTTGGAGGTGTAGAAAATATTATTAAAGAAATTTTTACTTAAAAATTATTTGTTTAGAAGGTAGTAGTAGCTGGGCATTGTTGTGCACGCCTTTAATCCCATCACTTGGGAAGCAGAAGCAGGAGGATCTCTGTGAGTTCAAGGCCAGCCTGGTCTACATAATGAGTTCCAGGACACCTGGAGCTACACAGAGACCCTGTCTCCAATAATAATTAATAATAATAATGGAAAAGTAGTGCCTACTTGTACCTAGCACAGAGCCTGTAGAAGGTTGTATTTATTTCCACTCTTTCTTAACACTACATGAGCAATACAAATTGCATATATATTTGTAAGTTTTCCTCAAATTCTTTGTACTGAAGGTTGAGTACATAATTGAACATATGGTCTATAATCTGATCAATAACTAGTTAGAGTGTTTGAAATTGCTTTTAAGTGTATATTATGAAAGAAGAAGAATTATTCATTTAAAAAATGCCAGAAGGGAACACCTAATACAGATGATGAAAATTTAATTTAACTCAAACATGTAAAATGAACTATCTAGCTATAAAATAAGCTACCTCTGGAGGACACTGATTCCCAGGCTGGTTGTGTCTGACTGGTATGCATCTGCTCCTTTCAGGAAATGTAGAGTGTGGCTGTGACTATCTGCTGATTTTGCCTGCTTGCCACCTGTTTTTGTGTTTGTGTCAGAGGAAGTTAAGTTTTGTTCTGAGAAAAAAGTCTAGCTTTACTGGTTATAGACCATGAAGATGTTTAATACAATCTCTTCTGCAGACCAAGTTAGAAAATTTGTTCAAATCAATCAGGATCTCATTCCCATGAATTTGAACTGTGGGTAGGAATTCATTCATTCCTGGAGAAAGAAATGCAATTCAGAAGGTGTTTAGCTTCTACAGCTGGATATTTGAGATTTTTTAGTTTCTGTCCTTGCTAAAGAATGGATCTTATTTTCAGCATTTTCCCTAAGATATATTGATTTTCTAATCAATTAATAGAATTACATTGTAATATAATACAATGTAATTAAATCCTGTGGTCATTTGAATGTGAGTGTCTACCATAAACTCCAAGTATTTGGACATTTTGTTCTTAGTGGTACTGTTTTGAGAGATCATCAAAGGTACTGCCATGCTGGAGAAAATACTTCACTGGGGGCAGGCTTAGAGAGTACTTAAACCTTTCCAGATTTCTAGCCTCTCTGCTTCCTATGCCTAGCTTTCTACTCCTGCTCTGACCACCTCACTTTGCCTCCCCACCATAATAGACTCTATCTAATCCCTCTGGAACCTGAAACCATAAGCTCAAATAAACTCTTCTTCCTATATATTCCCTTGGCCATAGTGTTTTATCATAGCAACAGAAAAGCAACTATAAAAGTCGGTACCAGAAAATTGGGCTGTTGGCTGTGGTATTGTGTAAGATTTTGGACGTTTGGGCTAGAAAAGAGGTTTGTCGCTGTAGGCAGAGCTTAATGGGCCATTCGTTCTAGTAGGAGTATGGAAGAAAGTGTTGAGAACAAGGTAGTTCCAGAGGAAAACAAGGACTGAAGCGGCAACTGGAATATTTTTGCAAAGTGTCTAACTGGAGTCTGCCCACAGCCTAAAAACTTGCCTAAAAATAAGTTGAATGATAATGGACTAAGTTTCAAGACAGCCTAACCTAGCAATGGTGATATGGCTGTTAATGATGACTGTCGTGCAGATCTAGAGCAACAAAGAACCAGTGGGGCAGAAATGCAAAATGTAGAGTTTGGATTGAAAAAAGAGCACTAGGAAGATTAAAGAGACAGCCAAGGCTTTTGCTAAAGGAGCAGCACTCCTTGATAAAGATATTGGTGTAAGGAGAGACCCGGAGATTTGCACTTAAACAATGGAAAAAGTACCTTCGGGGCAGGAACACACCCATCTAAGCATCCAAACTGTGAAAGGAAAATTCCAGAAGAGTTTTCACTCCTAGAAAACCACAGCATAGAAAAGCTGTGGGTAATGAGGATGAAGCAGAACAGAGTCCACTCAGGCCAGTATCTGAAATACATGAAAAATTCAAGCATGAGGGGACCATCAGTTTTCCTCCATGGTTTCAGAGAGCAGCCTAGGCCAGTCAGTGTGAATCAGATACATCCTTGCATATGGAAAGCCTTCATAGGCCATTGAGTGAAGCTGAAGCCTAATTGGCAGTAGAGACCCCAAGATGCTAGAGCTGTGAGACATCTGACAAGGAGAGTTGCATATAGGGAGCAGATTCTTTATCTCATACAATGACTTATTTTTCTTTCCTCTAGTATTTCATTTACTTTTCCTTTCTATAAATATATTTACATCCATTAATGTACACACATGCTAATTTACAACAGTAGTAAGTCACACTTATATAGACTTTACTGTATTCTAGACATTTTCTACTGTATACATGAAGAAACTCAAATATTAAAAATCATAACATCAGGGGCTGAAGGGATAGCCTAGTGGTTAAGAATACCGACTGCTCTTGCAGAGGACCCGGGTTTGATCCCCAGCACCCACTTGGCGTCTAAGAACCGTCTGTAACCCCAATTCTAGGAGAACTCAAGTTCCAGGGGAATCTGAGACCCTCTTCTGACCTCTGAGGCATTTCACGACATGGGTGCACAAACCTACATGCAGACAGTACACTCATACACATACAAAAATAAATAAAAAAATCACAACAGCAAACATTAAGGTTGAAAATGTATCACAGAGATAATTATTGGTACAGCCATGATTTAAGCAAAGTACTTTAATATTCGAGAGCCTGAGTTTGTAAGTACTACATATAATGACTTTGAAAATTCAGGTGTTAACCTGTTGTTGTAAAAAATGGCTCACCATTGTTAAGTGAATATATCTATTTATAAACAGTTATATAGACAGACAGATGGATAGATAGAATCATGCAGAGAATTAACAATGAAATGGAATCTTCTAAAAGCATTGTTAAGAAGTTTTGTTATGCACATATCATAAAGTATACTTACAAAGGCCAAAACAGCTAGCTACAGGTCACTAGGAGATGATCATATGAGAGTCTCAATTACATGGCTCCTCACAGACAGAAATTTTGTGTGGTATATCCTCTCCAATCCTACTGTAAACCATGTCTTTTGGAAGCAGCACCAACTTCATCTCCCATATGTATATACTTTCTACCCTACTTCTGGGTCTCTTTTCCAAGACTTTCTAATGTTAACAATATCAAAATATATGTCCTCCACCTGATCCTCCATATTGATTTAATAATGATTTTTCCTTCATCCAAACTTATCAATAAATACTTTCCTTTTGCTAGGGTGGACTTTACTGCTTCCTGCCTCCAGAATCATAAAGTCCTTTCGAGTCTCTGTTCACCAAGGACTCTAGTCACATTCCTGGTATTCTTGCCCTTCCTTATTTCCTGCCAAATGTTTTCAACTCTCCACTCCTATCGAGAATGACATCTCTGTGTTCTAATAAAACATCATGTTTCATGTAGATCTTATTATATTTACAGCTCCATTTTAGGTAGCCTTTAATTTTCTCTAATTCTAAAATGGAGCAATTATACCTTCTTAGTTAAACAACAATTTACCCAAGGACAAGAACCACAGCAAACTTCTCCAGTACCTAAGACCATGAGGAAAAAAAGTTTGTCTATCAGATATGCATTCATTAGTTTCTCAGGAATTATGTCTAACTCCTAATTACTTTTAACAGAAGAACATACTATTGAACAACACCCACACACACATGAATACTATTAGAAATTTCAAAATTTCCTGTGAAAATTTCAAAGTACCATGTATCAGGCTAAGGCCTTGTATGTTTTAATTCCCAAACATTGAGTTTTCTTAAACAGTTTCAGTAATTTGTTGAAAACTACAAATTACATAAAATGTTTCTGAAAAGGAGCTTTATTTAATTTTAGTGTTGTAAGAGAGGTTGATGAAGAAACATATCACGCTACTACAAACATTTGGAACATTACTTTTCATATTACTCAAAAAATGTTGAATCATGTATTATGACCACTGTATATTTTAAAGGTAAGGTAGAATGCTTATGAGGTTAATAATAGAAATGATACCATATGAAATATTCAAGTTCAAGTCATTAA
Source organism: Rhizomys pruinosus (assembly GCA_009823505.1). Classification (NCBI taxonomy): domain Eukaryota; kingdom Metazoa; phylum Chordata; class Mammalia; order Rodentia; family Spalacidae; genus Rhizomys; species Rhizomys pruinosus. The sequence continues at coordinate 1,735,955 of VZQC01005846.1, forward strand.
CCATTTTTCTAGTGCTTTCTGTGAATATGTGTTCATAGTGCCTTAGTTTAAAAAAGGTACATACAAAAATTGCTAAATATTTTTATGTCATATGGTTAATGCTTCATCATTGTATTAGTCACTTTTCTGTTGCTGTGATAAAACACCATGACCAAAGGAACTTATAAAAGGAAGAGTTTATTTGAGCTTACAATTGACGGTTCCAGGGAATTAGGGTCCATTGTGGCAGGAGGCATGGCGGCTGGATCTGCAGCAGGATGCAGAGGGTCACATCTCGCAATGAGCACAGGAAGCAGAGAGAACGACTGGAGACCACGAGGCTTGTTAAACTCACTAAGCCTGCCCCCAGTGACATACTTCCTCTAGCATGGCCACACCTTCTAAGACCCCCAAAAACAGTGCCACCAACTGGAAACAAATGTCTGAATACTTAAAGCCTATGGGGGACACTCATTCAAACCACCACATTCCACTCCCTGGCCCCCATAGGCTCCTGACCATATAAAATACAAAATGCGTTTAGTCCAACCTTAAAAGTCCCCATACTCTTTACCAGTTTCAATGCCATTCAAAAGTCTACAGTCCAAAGTCTCTCCTGAGACTCAGGCCAATCTCCTAACTGTAAGCTCCTGTAAAATCAAAAGGCAGATTACAAACTCCCAATGTACAGTGGAACTGAATACAC
>VZQC01005846.1:1745522-1900534 GCA_009823505.1 Rhizomys pruinosus
GCTGCCAGACTCTTTATCAAAATATCCCAGTTGCTGCCTAAGTGTCTATTTTCCTCTGGAACTACATTTTTAGCAGCCATGCTTTCTTCCAGGCTTCTACTAGAATGGCCTGTTAAGCTCTGCTTACAGTAGTCAACAGCTTTTCTAGCCCAAAGTTCCAAAGTCTTCCACATTTCTCCAAATATCCACATGGTCAGGTTCTTCATAGCCAACAGCCCACTCTCTGGTACCAAATTACTGTATTAGTCACTTTTCTGTTGCTGTGATAAAACACCATGACCAAGGAACTTATAAAAGGAAGAGTTTATTTGAGCTTACAATTGACGGTTCCAGGGAATTAGAGTCCATTGTGGCAGGAGGCATGGTGGCTGGATCTGGAGCAGGAGGCCGAGGGTCACATCTTGCAAAGAGCACAGGAAGCAGAGAGAGATCAACTGGAGACCACGAGGCTTGTTAAACTCACTAAGCCTGCCCCCAATAACATACTTCCTCTAGCATGGCCACACCTTCTAAGACCTCCAAAAACAGTGCCACCAACTGGAGACAAATGTCTGAACAATGACAAACAGAATTCTTTGTTCCTTCTGTGTCTACTCTGCTTCCTTCTCATTATACTTTCACTCTTCTTTTGTAACAGTAAATCTAAATGCTTGAGAAGATTATATGCACTTATTGATGCATTTTTGTCTAGGTTATTTCTTCTTATTTTATTTGAAACTGTATCTCCAAGCATCCATCTTGGTGAAACATACCACGGGTCCACTTCTCAGTTAACAGGATATGTTGCTATTTATTCATAGTAACTAATGTCTTCTGGAGTCTTATAAAATTTTGAAAATCTCGAATTTTTTCAGATCTACATAGGAGTGGAGCATTTACTTAAAAGCCAAATTGTCTACAGGAATGAAATTTGATTGAAAATTCAGGCCACAATGACACTAAATATCACTGGTTCTTGACAGAGTAAAAGCCAAATTTTTAATTCACTGAACAAACTGCAACCCCTATACATGTAAAAATGTCTTTAATGTATAATTCATGTTTAAGACAGATTATTTAGTTGTTCAGCAAGTACAATGCTAAATGTGGACTACAGATAACTCTGTGGAACACACAGGGCAGGTCTCCGAGCAGTATACCTAGATGTCTCTGAGTTTTTATTTTGAAAATTTGTCTGAATCTGGGTGTGCTGGCACACACCTTTAATCCCAGCACTCAGGAGGCAGAGGTAGGAAGATCTCTGTGAGTTCAAGGCCAGCTTGGTCTACAGAGCAAGCTCCAGGCCACCAGCCAGGACTAAAAGGAGACCCTGTCTCAAAAAGACCTCAAAAAAATAAAAAAAAAAGAAAAGAAAATTTGTATGGGGTTGTCAGTGCACATTTAACTTTAAATATGTTTTCTCTTCAGGTAAATGTAAGGCTTCTCTTCAATAGTTAATTAAAAAATTAGTTTCATTGGCCATGCTGATGAAATAAAAATGACAACAAATAGACCTGACTGGAAAGCAATGCGTTCACATTTATTCAATAATAATACATATATCTTTAAATACACCTGGGCATGGTGGCACATGTCTTTAATCCTAGCACTTGGGAGGCAGAAGCAGGGGTATCTCAGTGAGTTAAACGCCAGCCAGCCTGACCTACATACTGAGTTCCTGGACAAGTGGGGCTACAGGGAAATTCTGTCTTAAAAAAAAAAAAGAAAAAGAAAAAAGAAAAATAATTAATAACAAAAATCTTAAGGAAAGCTTACTTTTAATCCTCCAGAATAAAAGTGTTTTTATTTAACAATCATTTAGGACAATAGTTCAAGGTCAAACCATGTGCCCTGAGATTCAAGTGAAGAGAAAATAATTTACTTTAATTTGTCCTTAAATGAGCTAACATTAAACCTGAATTTCCAGTCCTCCCCTTCAGAAAATGGTCACTGCTCCTGATTGATTTTCTATTACAGAGTGTTTTTTTTTTTTTAACTCTGCTGCACATTAAACAGCTCCAGGTGATATTTAAATGAGCACTATCAGAGAGACACCTACCCCAAATTAAAACAGAATTACTACAGATGTAATTTGGGTAGTTAGTCATTGCTTTTTACAAAATAATTTTTTGCCCCTTTTTCTTAAAAATTTTCCCCTAGTTGGCAAAATGAAAAAAAGGTAGAAACAATTTGAAATTAATGTTTGCTGGGAAAAATTATCCCAAAAGGTCAATAATAATTTAAGAAATATTTTTTTTTTTTCTTTTTTTTTTTTTTTTTTTTTTTTTAATTTTTTTTTTTATTTTTTATGTTTTATTTTAAATTAATGTTTTTTTGGTTATTGTTTTGGTGAATGAATTGGTTTACCTGGTCCTGCGATTGCAGGTCTTGGTGCACCCGCGTGTCGGTGCCAATGCCGGGGAGGGTCCCAGAAGAGGGTTTCCTGGTGGATTCCCCTGGGAACCTTGGAAGTTTCTTTCCTGGAATTGGGAGAGTTTTTTACAGACGGTTTCCCCTCAGCCGCCATGTGGGGGTGGCACATGGGGAAATAATTCGAGACCCGGGTTCCCCTTGCCCAAGAGCGTCGGTGGGCCTCCCTTAATCGCTAGGAGCCCCTTATCCTTCAGCCATAAAAGAAAATTTTTTTTTAAAGAATTTTTAACTATCAAGAATTATTGCAGATGGAAACTTCCTTAATCAGCAAAAAAATGGTAACAGCCCTGTTTTTTAAAATCTTGTATTCCTATGGGAAATATTTATGTGGCTTTTAAAAAATTTGTTTTGTTTTTTTTTCCCAGTCATAAGTAATATTTCATGAAAAAACCAAATTTGTAAGATTTTGGAAGGAAATTTTGAAATTCCCAAAAGAAGTGTCCCCATCGTTGTAACACTACGCAGATACACAACCCAGGGAACTTTGGGAAAGCCTTTTGGTTGTTATAACTCCATAAGTCCAATGGTGGCCGCCCCATTCAGACATGGTTATCAAGAACTACTTATCCAAATGCCGACGTATTGAAAAAGCCGAGCAGCCTTGCTGGTATCAATTTAAAATTTTTTCAAATAAAAAAAAAAAAAAAAAATTTCATTTTTTTAAAGGAAATTTTTTTTTTTTTTGCCCCATTTAAATAATAATGAAAGTTGGGGAGTTGGGGGCCTCTTATAATTTTTTTCCTTTTTTGGTTTTGTGTGGAAATGGGCCCTGGATTGCCTTTTAGTTATCAAAACTTGTCCAACCCTGGGTTTTAAAAGGGAACCGTCCTAAATTTGGAACTGGGGCCTGTGAAAATAACTTCTTGGTGGGGTAATTTCCCTTGAAATTGTTTTTAGGTAAATGTGGGAAGGGCCCAGCCCACTGTGGAAACTCTTGACAACCGTGGGCTTTGAAAACAAAAGGTTTTTTTCAGTATGGTTGGGGGGCCAAGGCCCTTGAAACTTGGGTCCCAGCTGTAAGGTTAAACAACCCTGGCCCCCTGCCCTTGAAGGAACAGGGGGAAAACACAAGAACCCACTGCTTTTTGCCCACTTGCAGGGAAATTGACCTCCTTACAAAATGTAAAAATCAGTGGGGTTAACTTTTTGGAAACTACAACTGAAAGGTAAACTTCCCCAACCAGGTCTTAGCCTGGGACAAAAATGGGGAACATTTTCACTTCCTTGGCCCTGTGGGAAATATTTCCCCACCCTTTGCAGAGACTGCTTGTTTCTGGACAGGAATTTCAGGTGGATGGCTGATGCCCCTAGAATCTTCAGCCCTAGGTCCACTCAAACAATTTCCAAACTTCCCACACCAAAGCCTATCAGAAACTGGTTGGTCCGAGGGACCCCTGGTCCCCAAACACACTTGGTTTCCAACCAAATGAAAATGCAGTGCTTTTTCAGCCTTTAATGCATAGGCAAAAAAATTGATGGCCGGGAAAATCCTTTGTAAATTGATGGTAAATGGAGAAAATTGTGGAAATTTATTGCCTTCTTACAAGCTGCTTTTAATATTAGCCCCAATGGAAATGAAAAACAATTAGCTTCCCAGAAGCCCAATTCAACCCATGCCCCAATTCACGCAACTGCACACGCCTGCCCCACCAGAAAATCAATGGCCACACTGGGCCATGGGTTTGGTCCCCTGGCCCTTCCTTCTGGGTGGGTCCCAAGAGAAATCCTGAACTCCCCAATCCCCACGGGTGGGTTCCCCCCTCTTGAGGGGGTGCTTAGCTGAGAAACCTAGTCCCCTCAACTTCCTTTAACTGGGAATTCTTCCCCACAAGCCCAGGAGCAAGGTCCCAGCTAAAGCAGGCAATTTCCCCTCCAAAGCCTGTGCCCCCTTCCTTTAGCTTCCTGCCCCTCCCCAAGGGTTTCCCTACTGGGCCCTCCCTCACTTTGATGATGGTTACCTTGGGAATCATAAGCAGAAATAAACTTCCTCCCTTTTGTTGGTTTTTGGAAATGAAAAGAATGTCCCCCAGCGGCCCCTCCCCAAGTATTTAAATATTTTTGTCCCTAGTTTGTGGTGCTATTTTGGAAGATCTTAGAAAGCATGGCCATGCTAGAGGAAGAACGTTACCTCTACTGTGGGGCAAGCCTTAGTGAAAAGTTCCAACACAAAGGCCCTTCCAGTGTCCCCATTGCCTTCTTTCTCTCTCTGGGCCTTTTTCTTGTGGCTCATTGGAAAGATTATGAACCCCATGGCTTTTTCCTGCTTCAAGCCCCCCTGCCCACCCGATGCCTCCCTGCCCACAAGTGAACCCTTCTTTAATCCTGTACTGGTAATAAATACAAGCTCAAATACTTTCTTCCCCTTTTATAAGGGTTCCGCTTGGTTTCAATGGTAGAAATATTTTATTGAAAAGCCAAACAGAAAGTTTGACTAATACCTCCAGTTGGTTAAAATTTGGCCTCAGAATGTTTTTTTTGTTACGCAATTTGGAAGTGGAAAAACTAGGGACCATTGGTTTCCCCCGCATTAATCCTAGCTTTTTTTCTATTTAGGGGAAAAATTACGTTCAAATATAACTTGCCTTTTTCCCAGTGGTTCTTTCCCTATTTGTGGGGGGGATAGTTTGGGGTGAAAACAACTGCTGCTGTGAATTCTTTTAACTTCCTGTGGTAAGGGCTGGAAGGAAAAGATGGGCTTCCAAGGGGGTTAGGAGCACTGGGGTTTTTGCCCCTCCTGGGTTGCCAAAGTTATAACTTGCTGGTTTTTGTTTTNCATTGCTTTTAAAATATTGCCTAGAGATTCTAGTGCAAAATGAAAGGTAAAGACAATTAATCTAATGTTTCTGCTGAAAAAATTAGTCAAGAGGTCAATAATACATAAAGCAACAATTTTTTTTTTCTTTTTTTTTTTTTTTTTTTAATTTTTTTTTATTTTTATTTAGTTATTATTTTTTGTATGTGTATGATGTACTTCTGCATGCAGGTCTGTGACCCGTGTCGTGCCATGCCGCGGAGGTCAGAAGAGGGTCTGGGATTCCCCTGGAACTGGAGTTCTCCTGGAATTGGTAGTTACAGACGGTTCTCAGCCGCCATGTGGGTGCTGGGGATCGAACCCGGGTCCTCTGCAAAACGCGCGTCGGTGCTCTTAACCGCTAGGCTATCTCTCCAGCCCCAATAAAGAAATTTTTAAATTTTAAAAAATCAAGAATTATTGCAGATGAGACTTCTAATTCAGCAAAAATGTAGCCTGTTAAATACTGTATTCATGAATATTTATGTGGCTTAAAAAATTTGTTGTTTTTTTTTCAGATCAGAAAGTATATTTCATAAAACCAATTGTAACTTTGGAGGAAATTTGATTCCCAAATGAGTGTCATACTTCAACAACACACCAAACCAGGACTTGGGAAACAGCCTTTTTGTTACACCAATAGTCACTGTGGCCAAAGCCCATCAAGACCATGGTTATCAGAACTATACTTACCAAATGCACGTATTGAAGCAGCCCTGCTGGTTCATTATTTTCAATATATTCTTGAATTCTATTTTTTAAGGATTTTTGCATTTATATTCCATGAAGAATTGCCTATAATTTTCCTTTTTTGTTGTGGAGTGCTGGATAGCTTTAGTAAAACTTGAGCACACCTGGGTTAGGAACTCAAATGGGAACCTCAGAAACTGGCCTGTGACCATAACTCTGTGGGGTATTTTCTTGATTGTTAGGAATGTGGAAGGCCCAGCCCACTGTGGACTCTGACACCTCTGAGCAGGTTTTTCAGTATTGGGCAGGCTGAACTTGGGTCAGCTGTAGGTACAACCTGGCCCTGCTAAGGGAAGGGGGAACACCAGAACCCACCTGCTGCCACTGCAGGGAATTGACATCTTGACACATAAATCAGTGGGTTACTTTTGAAACTACACCTGAAAGGTACTGCCAACTCAGGTCCTTAGCCTGGGGACAAATGGAACATTTTCCACTCTTGGCTGTGAAATTCCACCTGCCCAGACGAGCTGACCGCTGGACAGGAATTTCAGGGCTGATGGCTGATGCCCTATCTTCAGCCTAAGTCCACTCACATTCCTTCACCCACCCAGCTATCCAGATTGGTGGTCCTGGGACCCCTGTCCCCACCCTGGTCACCCAACCCTGATGCAGGCTTCAGCCTGTATGCATGCAAAAAATGATGGCCGGGAATTCTGTAATGATGGTAATGGAAATTTGATTTATTGCCTTCTACAGCCTGCTTTTATAAGCAAGATGACATCAGCTCTCCAGAGCCAATCACATGCCCCCCAATTCCACGCACTGCACACTGTTGCCCCACCCAGCATCATCCAGCTAGGCCACTTTGTTCTGTTCCTCCTGGGGTGGGTCAGAGAAATCCCCTGACCCTCCCGTACCGGGGTGCCCTGAGCGGGGTGCTAGCTGAGAACTAGTCCCCAATTCAACTGATCTTTCCCCACAGCCAGGGAGCAGTGCCAGTAAGCAGCATTCTCCAAGGCCTGTGCTCTGCTCCTGCCTCCAGGTTCCTCCCTTGGGCTCCCTCACTGATGAACTATGTTACCGGGGAGATATAAGCAACTAACTTTTCCTCCTGTTGTGTTTGAATGAGAATGTCTCCCCAGAGGCTCAAGTATTCGGTATTTTTCCCTAGTTGGTGCTGTTTTGACAGTCTTAGAAGGTGTGGCCATGCTGGAGGAAGTACCTCACTGGGGCAGGCTTAGTGAGTTCACCACAGCCTTCCAGGTCCAATGCTCTATCTCTCTGCTGTCTTTGTGCCATGGAAGATATGAACCATGGCTTTCTGCTCGCCCCTGCACCCATGCCTCCCTGCCCACAATGGTTGAAGCTTTATAATCCCGTTAACTGTCCATATAAGCTCAACTAAACTCTTCCTTTTATAAGTTCCCTTGGTCTGGGATTTTTTTATTACAGCAACAGATAAAGCAAAAATCTTAAGGAAAGCTTACTTTTAATCCTCCAGAATAAAAGTGTTTTTATTTAACAATCATTTAGGACAATAGTTCAAGGTCAAACCATGTGCCCTGAGATTCAAGTGAAGAGAAAATAATTTACTTTAATTTGTCCTTAAATGAGCTAACATTAAACCTGAATTTCCAGTCCTCCCCTTCAGAAAATGGTCACTGCTCCTGATTGATTTTCTATTACAGAGTGTTTTTTTTTTTAACTCTGCTGCACATTAAACAGCTCCAGGTGATATTTAAATGAGCACTATCAGAGAGACACCTACCCCAAATTAAAACAGAATTACTACAGATGTAATTTGGGTAGTCATTGCTTTTAAAATATTGCCTAGAGATTCTAGTGCAAAATGAAAGGTAAAGACAATTAATCTAATGTTTCTGCTGAAAAAATTAGTCAAAGGTCAATAATAATAAAGAAAATTTTTAAATTTTAAAAAATCAAGAATATTGCAGATGAGACTTCTAATTCAGCAAAAATGTAGCCTGTTAAATACTGTATTCATGAATATTTATGTGGCTTAAAAAATTGTTGTTTTTTTCAGATCAGAAAGTATATTTCATAAAACCAATTTTAACTTTGGAGGAAATTTGATTCCCAAATGAGTGTCATACTTCAACAACACACCAAACCAGGACTTGGGAAACAGACTTTTTGTTACACCAATAGTCACTGTGGCCAAAGCCCATCAAGACCATGGTTATCAGAACTATACTTACCAAATGCACGTATTGAAGCAGCCCTGCTGGTTCAATTATTTTCAATATATTCTTGAATTCTATTTTTTAAGGATTTTTGCATTTATCTATATGAGTGAGATTGGCCTATAATTTTCCTTTTTTGTTGTGGAGTGCTGGATAGCTTTAGTTATCAACTTGTCAACACCTGGGTTTAAGGAACCTCTATGGAACTGGCCTGTGACCATAACTCTGTGGGGTATTTTCTTGATTGTTAGGTAATGTGGGAAGGCCCAGCCCACTGTGGACTCTGACACCTCTGAGCAGGTTTTTCAGTATTGGGCAGGCTGAACTTGGGTCAGCTGTAGGTACAACCTGGCCCTGCTAAGGGAAGGGGGAACACAGAACCCACCTGCTGCCACTGCAGGGAATTGACATCTTGACACATAAATCAGTGGATTACTTTTGAAACCACACCTGAAAGGTACTGCCAACTCAGGTCCTTAGCCTGGGACAATGGAACATTTTCCACTCTTGGCTGTGAAATTCCACCTGCCCAGAGACTGCTGACCCCTGGACAGGAATTTCAGGCTGATGGCTGATGCCCTATCTTCAGCCTAAGTCCACTCACAATTCACTTCACCACACCAGCTATCCAGATTGGTGGTCCGAGGACCCCTGTCCAACACACTGGTCACCCAAATGAAATGCAGGCTTCAGCCTGTATGCATGCAAAAAATGATGGCCGGGAATTCTGTAATGATGGTAATGGAGAATTTGATTTATTGCCTTCTACAGCCTGCTTTTATAAGCAAGATGACATCAGCTCCCAGAGCCAATCACATGCCCCCAATTCCACGCCACTGCACACTGCTGCCCCACCCAGCATCATGCACCTGGGCCATGTTGTCTGCTTCTTCCTGGGGTGGGGTCAGAGAAATCCCCTGACTCCCATCCACGTGGTGCCCTGAGGGGTGCTAGCTGAGAACTAGTCCCCAACTCTAACTGGATCTTCCCACAGCCAGGGGAGCAGGCCAGTAAGCAGCATTCCTCCAAGGCCTGTGCTCTAGCTCCTGCCTCCAGGTTCCTACCTTGGGCTCCCTCACTGATGAATTGTTACCTGGGAGATATAAGCAGAATAAACTTTCCTCCCTGTTGTGGTTTGAATGAGAATGTCCCCCAGAGGCTCAAGTATTCGGATATTTTGTCCCTAGTTGGTGGTGCTGTTTTGGGAAGTCTTAGAAGGTGTGGCCATGCTGGAGGAAGTACCTCACTGGGGGCAGGCTTAGTGAGTTCACCAAGCCTTCCAGTGTCCAATTGCTCTCTCTCTCTGCTTCTTGTGCTCATTGGAAGATATGAACCATGGCTTTCTGCTTCAGCCCCTGCCACCATGCCTCCCTGCCACAATGAACTCTTAATTCCCTGTAACTGTCAATATAAGCTCAAATAAACTCTTCCTTTTATAAGTTCCCTTGGTCATGGTGATTTTATTACAGCAACAGAAAAGTGACTAATACACTCCCCAAGTTGGTATTGCTCAGAATGTTTTGTTACAGCAATTGAAGTGAAACTAGGACATGTGTCATTATCTAGCTTTTCTATTAGGGAAATACTTCATACTAGCTTTCCAGTGTTCTTTCCCTATTTGTGGGATAGTGTGAAAAACACTGCTGTGAATTCTTTAAATTCTGGTAGAGGGGCTGGAGAGATGGCTCAAGGGTTAGGAGCACTGGTTGCTCTTGCAAAGTACTTGCTGGGTTTGTTTTCTGTACCCACATGGCAGCTAACAACCATCCATAAACTCCAGTTCCAGGGGAATCTGATGCCCTCTTCTGACCTCTGCAGGCATTGCACAACATAGGTGCCCTTACATACATACAAATAAATACACTCATAATATATTATATATATATATTATTATATATATATATATATATATACATATATATGTGATATATATATAAGGTAGGATAGATAGATAGAAGATGAATGATGATAGAATAGATAGATAGATAGATAGATAAAGATAGATAGATAAATAGATAAATAGATAGATGATAGAAAGAATTCAACAGTGATTCCATTCCAAGGTCCTGGATTTTTTCTGTTTTTGCTGCTGATTTAATCTAATTGCTTTTGTAAATAATTTATCTTACCTTGGTTTAATTTGGTAGGTCATATGCATCTACAAATTTATCCATTTATTTTATTTTCCAGTTTGGAGATTATAAGTTTTTAAAATATGACAGAATTTTTTTCTCTGAATCTCATTGATATCTAGTGTATGGTTCCCTTTTCATATCTAATTATGTACAACTTGAGTTCTCTCTTTTCTTTTGGTTTGTCCTACCTGAGCTACAGATATATTGTTATACAAATCACATTATGGATGTTCAGAAACAACAACAACAAAAAACCTTAACTAGAAAAAAATTACTTTTATAAAAAAATTTACATAGATAATACTCCAAATATAACACAATCATGTCAAAGTTCAAACTTCTTCTGCCTGTAAATATATGCAAAACTCTAAGGCCAAATATGGCTAAAAAATTTGACAAACAAAAACCTATCTGCCATGACTTATCTCCATTGAATTTCTAACAGACCAATTAGAAGCATGGAGGGAGAGAGAGGTAATTACTGAAAGTCATGAAACTTTCAAACTACAAATCCATGGTTAGAAACAGAAAGATGACAGAGCACACAGGCAGATCAAAGAGGACAAGCTTTCAAGCAGCTCTGAAATGAAAAGTGTTTGCTCATGAATACTCAAATCCCAAGGCTTTACATCTAAATCACAGGTACTATCTGAGGCCTCATTCTGCAATTGGTTAGGATCCGCATTGTTTTATAGGATATTAGATAAACACAATTCACATTTCCTAGGTAGCTTTATACTTAATCTCAACTGATTTCCACCCCACCACTACTGAAAATCTCCTTTAAAATATAAGGAAAGCCGGTAAAGAGTCAGACTGAAGCTTTAAATGAAAAGTCAGCTGGGTGTGGTGGTGCACGCCTTTAATCCTAGCACTTGGGAGGCAGAGGCAGGAGGATCTTTGTGAGTTCAAGGCCAGCCTGTTCTACAGAGTGAGTTCCAGGACAGCTGGGACTACAGGGAGACCCTGTCTCGAAGAGACCAAAAAACAAAAAACAAAAAACGAAAAGTCAAACAAATGTTATTTTATGGGAGAAAGCAAGCATTTATACTACGGGTAAGCAAATAATTATGATTCAAATAGAAAGTGTGAGCTGTCTTGTTGTGGTTAAATAACAAAAAGCATATTCTTAGAATGATGGCAAACAATGAAACAAAATGGTTAAAATAATCAAGGAAAAACTGGAAAAACTGTGGGTACATATAAGTTAGGCAAAGTTAACCAACCCAAGGATAATCAGATTCCTGGAAAGCACAAATAAAATTAATGAAACTCAAATGCTCTTAGAGACATAGAGAAATTGTCTTGAAATGTAAGAAAAAGTTATAATAATAATCATTAAAGCATCTCAAATCACCAGCAATGAAATATATTTTGAATAAGTAAACAAAGTTTGCAAAGACATTCACAATTGGAAAAATGTCAGGTTGTCTTCAGAGAGCTCTATTATAATATTCAAATGCTGAAGACATTAAAGCAATAACCCTGAAAGTCTAGAGGGAAAGAATTTTGATTTGGCACTATTATTAACACAACTAAGCAGACATTCACAGCATGTGCTTTAACTCGTATCCTCACATATTCAAATATAAACAACCACAACATCAAGCATAAATAAACCTAAGATGACATACTTGGGGAAAATAATTAATTTCTCAAAATGGAATTTTATTAACCAAGACATATTACAAACACTGAATTTATTTAATATTAGATGGGACAGCTAGAGAATAGGATTACAAGCAGCAAATATCTGAATGTAAACCACATAAAATATGTGATAGAAGATAACAAAGAGGACAGGATGTGATAGGCGGAATATTGATCCCTCAAAGATGCCTGAGTTCTAATCATGGAACTGGTACTGGAGAGGCTGGGGAGATGGCTCAGCAAAGAACATTGGCTGCTGTTGGAGAGGATAGGGGTTCAGCTCCTAGAACCCATAAGCCAGCTACAGCTAACAACAGTCCATAACCAGAGTCACGGAATCCAGCATCCTCTTCTGGCTATCGAGGTGTTGCATGACACAGAAGCACTTAAATACAAGCAGGCAAAACACTCATGAGACACAAAAAAATATATATATTTTAAAAATTTAAAAACAAGTGCAATAATAAATTGTATTTAAAATTAAAAACACTGAGCAAATTCACAGCTCAAGTTGCAGAATAGTTAAATAATTATCTTCATGAAATTAATGAAGATAATTATTCAATAATATTGTTATATTAAATATTTTAAATTTGACTGCTAAAATATTTTTAGGTTACAAACCATACAAATTTCATAAAAAATATAAAATCATACATCTAAACTGCAAAAGTCACTAATAAGGAAAATAGATCAAGAGAGGCAGCCCAGTGGTTAAGAGCACTTGCCGCTCTGGCAGAGTACCTGGATTTGTTTTCAAGAACTAACATCTAGGTGACTGACACCCTCTTCTGGCCTCAGTGGGCACTGCATGCATGTGGTGCACTTACACGCCAACAATGTACTCATACACATAAGATAAAAATAATAGGTAAAATATTTTTTGAAAATAAAGAATGTAGAACAAATCAAAAGATTCAAATCTTTAGATTTGGGGGTTTAACTTGGAGTACCTGTAGAAGCCAGAATACAAGAAAGAGGCCTTTGGGGCAGGGGAGAAAACAATTTAAGGAGGGACCCAAGAGGTATGAAGGGGTAAAGAAAAACAATAGAGAGGGAACATTTAAGTGGAGATGGAGATTGATTGGAAAGTGGGGCAAAGGTGGGGTTGGGGAAGAAACAACTAACACTAAGGATGTTTGAAAAGCCCTATGGGAACCTCCTGCTTTGTTTTACTTTGTTTTGCTTTTTGACATTGCATCTTGCTTGCTATGTAGCCAGATGGCCTGGAACTCACTCATTAAGTAAACCATGCCAGGCTTCCCTCAGTCTCACAGTAATATGCCTACCTCTGCCTCCAGAGTGCTGGGATTAAAGCCACCTGCCACCCCACCAAGCCTGGAAGCCTCTTATTTTATAAAGTGTCTAAAAACAAGTTTATGGAAATAATTTAATTTGAGGTGCCTTAACCAGGGGGATCATGTTCCTCCTAGAAGCCATAGATTATCAAACAAAATGCCTCTTGCCTGATATGGGACACTTACTTTCAAATTGTTGGTTATGGGGTAGGGTCCTAGAGACCCCCAAATAATACATGTTATGCCATGTCCTTGTTCAACCAGAACTAGACCTTGTTACTGAAGAAACTACACACTTCTGTCACAGAGCATGGATAAATCAAGCTGGTACTGACCAAAAGCTTCCTTCATGCTAATTAGTTTCACAGTGTCCCCTTGGTACAGTTAGGCTTCTGGGAAAGAAGTCACCAACAGCTTTCACCAGCTGTAAATTCCAGGAACTCCAGTAACAATCATTCTGGCCAGATATGCCGATTGGTGAGGTAGTGGCCTGAGTGTTGTGACTATAACCAACAGATTTCTGCTTAAATTTAAGGCTTGCACTAAAAAAGAGATCTCATGCCTAAGGGAGAATCTACTATTTCTATTGATATTTTGCTAAATGGACATAGCTTCAATTTGCCTTCTAAGTACTTATCTTTATACCCTGATTCTAATTACAATGGGCAGCAGTTAACACAGATACTCATAGCTAGTCAAGTTCTCATGAGTGACTGTGACAATGAGAATAAGAATAAGTGATTGTGTTCAGTCTCAAATGAGACATAAGCATTGTCTATTTCCTGGACAGCTCAGGGAACATAACGAAAGAGGAGACAGAGGAGTGTAAGAAGCATAGGTTGGAGAGGACTGCCAAAAAATGGTGTCTTCTGGACATGGCAGGAATGTTGGACTCTGGGACTCACAGCAGCTAGGGAGGGTTCACAAGGCTCTGCACCTAGCTGAGATTTTTTTCAGCAGCCTATAGCTGCTGAGAGTTAATTCTACATGGGTGTGGCTACTCATATGTTGCTCATGCTCCAGGGAATGACCTGTGCACTTAAGGGAAGCACTAATGGACTCAGTGATATAAGAAGAAAAAAATTGAAGAGGATATAAAGTTGGAAGTGGAATCCATGTGCATTCTTGGAGAAGTTGGAGGGGTGGATATGATTATAATACATTGTACAGATATATGAAGTTCTCAAAGAATAGTTAAATAAAATTAAAAATTTTTTAAATATTAAAAGACATTTTGTAGAAAAGGAAAATGAAACAGGTAAGAAACCTGTATCCAGAAATAGTGGTAATTGTATCTTGCAATAGACCTAATTCGATCTATGGCCCACTCCCTGGCCGGGTGTGAAACAAAGCTGGCACTGTAGCCTTAGTGCCTCCTAATGTCAGAAGACTCTATTAACTACATTAGAAAGCATTTGGCATCCCTTTGTCAATGAGTTATAATGCTCCAACCAAGATATTATCTAAATATATGTGTCTGTGCCCATGGAGTAACTTGCTATTATCTTTAGTATTTGTGACTATTTGTGCTTTATTAGTAGACTTAAAAGGAGTCTGCTTAAATGACCCACCAGTCGGTTGCATACAGAACTTAGACAGTCCCAAGAGTTTGATGTGTCACCTCAGAGGAAAAAACTGGATCTTAGATTTGTCACTCTTTTCACCCTCCCCTCCAAAGCCCATGGACTCTTGCAGAAAAGGTTGGCACATCAGATTGTAAGGGCCAAGGAGGGGGGATGAAATGTGAGATTAGAGCAAACACAGACTGGATTTTTTTTTACCAATATGTTTGTGTAAGCAAACCTCTTCAACTGGAGTTGAGGACCCTGGGATGTACCAAAACTGGACTTAGATGTTAACTTGGCCAATCCTTATTTTTATTGCCTATGTGTACTTAATGGTTAAATAAAGAAAATTAAAAAAAAGAAACTTGTATGAATCCAGAAAGAAGAAAACATTTACAAAAGAATTAATATTGCTTGAGAGATGGCCCAGTGGTTAGAGAACTTGCTGCTCTCATAGAGGATCTAGGTTCAGTCCCAGCACCAACAGGCAACTCACAACTGTCTGTCTGTAACTCCAGTTCTAGGGAGATCTGATGTTTATATATATATATATATATATATATAATAAACATATATATGTTATATACTATATATAAACATTTTAATTATATTATATATAAACATATATATATGTTATTACATATATATAAAACATTTATATATATTATATGTTTATATAATATATATGTTTATATAGATAATATATAAATATATATTTATATATATGTTTATATATATAAATAAATAAATAAATATTTAATAAACCAACATCAATAAATATTTTAAAATAAAAATATTTTTGCTCCTTTTGAGACAGGGTCTCCCTGTAGCCCCAGCTGGCCTGAAACTTGCTCTGTAGACCAAGCTGGCCTTGAACTCACAGAGATCCACCTGCCTCTGCCTCCCAAGTACTAGGATTAAAGATGTGTACCACCACTCTGGCAATAAGAAAACGTTTTTAAAGAAGCTCTAAAATAGAAGAGATAACAATTGAAAACTATTAATTTCATTGAATCAATGAATGAAAATTAATTTCTTTCTTAGTAACCCATTTGAGAAAAATCATGCATTATGTAAATGAACAAACCACCTTTATAGGTTGCATGAAAGAAAAACATCTAAAATGCAATGAATATCTGAGGTTGTAAATCAGAGGCATTAAAGGCCTTGTGTTTGAATCTGTATAAAAGGAAAGGAATATACTAAACTTTGAAAAGCGAACCACAGTCACAGAGAAAGCTTAATTGATCACAAGTGATGACAAATAATATGAGTGGAGAAAAATGTTGTCTTAGTAAACTTGAAAAATGCATTAGGAAACTTAACCCCTGTTCATAAAAAAAATTACAACTCTCATCTCCAGCAAAAGAAAGTTACCTTTTATGTCTGTCAATTATCCATGGATACTTTAAAATACACATTATGTAAACATATTTTTAAGGCAGTTACTTCATATGGTGGAATAGTGATCTCCCAGGAGTCATAGGCTAATAAAAAAAAATCTCAGTGTCAGGCAAGGGATACCTCCTTCCATGTTGTGTCTTAGGGGACACAGGTCCAAGAGAAACCTAAACAATATGGGTTATTGCCATTGCTCTTGATCCTATTACCAAAGACTCCACACATTTTGGTCCTAAGACTTGGAGAAATAAAGGTGGTTTTAACAAGGAATACTAAGCCTTGAGGGCTAGCTCTCATAGTGGAAGAAATACTATATAAATTGCCAAAGGAGAAAAACAACCAATAGTCCTACCCAGTGGGAAAGCCTATGAACCACAACAATGAAAGGACCTGCAGGATATCAAGGATGTAATAGTGGCATCTTGGAAACTACCATCAGTGGTCCAATTTGACCTAAAGTTGAATCACTTAGAGGGAAATCTTTCATGGCACTGCAAACCTAGAAAATACTACTATCATATTACTAAGATAAATATCATTTTCAAATGTCTTTAAGCTTGCATCCTTATTGCCATATCTTCAGAGACGTTTCTATTTCCTTTTTTTTTTTTTTTTTTTTTTTTTTTTGTCTTTTCAAGACAGGGTCTCCCTGTAGCCCCAGCTGTCCTGGAACTCACTCTGTAGACCAGGCTGGCCTTGAACTCACAAAGATCTGTCTGCCTCTGCCTCCCAATTGCTAGGATTAAAAGCGTGTGCCATCATGCCCGGTTGAGAAGTTTCTATTTCTAGTAGAGACTATTAGAGAGATTCACAACCAGTTAAATTGCAGATTTAATAAGTAACTGTGGAACCCCCAGCCTTGAAAAGGACACCTATAGCACAACCCCAATACCTAAGACTGACAGAAGTGTGATCACAAAGATTGTAGGACCAGGAAGTCTGTGCATGGTAGTTTCTAGACAGGACAATGATATTGCTCCCTTGCACTCTCAGCCTGCATATGACCTCCAAAGACCACAGCAATCAGCATGACCTTGTGGATGGAGTAAAATTTCATGAACCTCCAACCATAGATTAAGAGCTACAGCTACTGCCGAAGGAGGGAAAGCCAGGGTTTTCTTTTTCTTTCTTTTTTTTTTCTTTTTCAGAGACAAGACTCTAATCTTAATGGCTCAACCCTAAACAAATATTAATAAGGGAAAACTAATTGTACTCAGTAGATTTTTTTGTGTGTATCATATATCACACACAAATAAATATACGAGGGAGGTCATGAGTTTGAGAGTGGGTGGCTGTGGAGACACCTGAGAAGTTGGAGGGGATGTGGGGGTGGGAAGTTTACAAATCAAATACAGTGTACTCATATAGGAAAATAGGTAAAATAAACCCCACAGATTATATTGTAGGTCATGGTTTAATTAGTGAATGTTTTCTCTATGTGATCTGGGATAAGACACAACTGGCACTTTTTTTATCAGTGCTATCAACATGGCCTGAAGAGGACAAACATTGTGATAACTGAATAAATAAAGTTTTTTAGATGATGGAAGAAAGAAACATTATATTATTTACAGACAGCATAATCTCATTTGTAAAATATAGGAAAGAATCTATACATGTGTAAAGGGTTCCCACCTTTATGGGAAGTGATTACAAATTTTCTCCATGCAAGCCTTGTGCTTGTGATCCTCTTGCCTGTACTAGCATGGCTGACATAATTTTTCCTTTATTACTTTTTAACCAGTGCATAAAATAACAAAAATTCTGTGTACTAATAAATAATGTACGTCTGGATACATGCAATTTTAAGTAACCAGATTTTGATTTACATTTCCACATTAGAGTTTTAAAAGATTTATAATGTAAGCCGGGCGTGGTGGCGCACGCCTTTAATCCTAGCACTCGGGAGGCAGAGGCAGGCGGATCTTTGTGAGTTCAAGGCCAGCCTGGTCTACAGAGTGAGTTCCAGGACAGCTGGGGCTACAGGGAGACCCTGTCTCAAAAAGACAAAAAAAAAAAAGATTTATAATGTATCACAAAACAGGGAGTAGATAACCATCATATTCCTTTTATGAAAACTCATTTAATATAGCAACTTCAGCTTTCAGTATCATTCATCAATTCTTCAGTGAAGTTGGCCTTCCCAGATCACATTTGCCTCATCCTTCTGCTTGCTCCTTCTTACTCTATTTCTTTTCATATATAATTGTTTCCTTTTAGTTTTCTATCCCATTTCAATGCCAGATTAATATTCAACCTAGTATGTTAAACACAAGTTATTATATTTTGAAATTAGTAAAGTTACACAAATAGTCAAGTGAACAGATTCCCTTGTAAAATTCATTATTTGACCCAGAGCAGTTCTTTTGCTTGACCTTGGTTCATCTCAGTAGGTGGCCCAGAATCTTAGTTATTGCATTTGATAGGGAGACAACTGCAGAAGGAAGTGTCTGCTCAAAGCTGTAATTACTGACAGTGAACACAGATCATTCAGTCATCCTCTGATGAGGTCAAATCAAGTCAAGGCACAGATGAAGCTAACAAAATCATACACCAAATACTGAGCTGTGTGCTTAAGATGTGAAAGCTGAAATTAGCTATTACCCTGTGAACTTTTAGGAACTCCAGCTTACATTCAGTTATACGAGTTCATACTAGTTTGAAAGAACTCTCTATTATGTACAAAATCATCCCTTCACTTTTGGGTGTTAGAACTGGCACAACTTTCCCCATTTTTGTGCACCTTATAAGTTTTAAATTATCATCATGAATGGAAGGGAGAGAACCAATTATTTAAATATATTAGATATTTTCTGAACTATAGTAAGGATATCAATCATATCTACATTGCAAACTACAGAAGAAAAGCTTACCATTTCATGCTTACATAACAAAACAGAATACCATGTAGCTCAGACTGGCCTTGAACTCCTCATCTTCCTGTCTGTCTCCCAGGTACTAGGATTAGAGCTATATGCCACTATACCTAGCTCACACTTGGTTTTATATTCACCCATAACTTGATGGAATCACTTGCTTTAGAATGCTGAATCAAGGAAAATATCAGAAGCCTTTGGAAAAGTTATACCCAGGAGCTCCCTTATCATTGTGTAAAACTGTAAACAACACTGCTGAATAATTCTTCATTCTACTTACTACAAAAAGAAGCATTTTATTTTTTTTAATTTTTTTATTGATGTTTTGTGTATTTCATACATCATTTTCCAATTCAGTTCAGGCATATATCCCCTTCCCTTCCCCCCACCCCACCCCTACCCATCCCAGATCAAGCATTCTGCCGTAAGTTTTCTGCAACTTTCTCCGCTTTTTTGTTTTGTTTTGTTTTCATTTTTTTTAACAATAAGTGATAATTTGTGAGTACAAGCATCCTTCATGTAAAACCAATTTGCAAGCAGTTGTGCCCAAACCCACACAGCTCATGGGTCCCACCATCCAGCAGGGGGGGCTTGTATGTTCAATCAAGTTGATCAAATGAGTGTCCAGTCTATATTGTTGTAGTTTCACCATTAACCCCAATCGAAGCCCTTACATTCTACCACGCCCCCTCTTCCGCAGATTGTTCCCTAGGCTTAGAAAAGGGGCACAGGTGGATGAGAAGCAAAACACTCTACTTTCTCTGGAGCTGATGTCTTGGTCTCTAGTCAGTTCTGGCTGTTTTCTTTCATGGGCTGCCAGCTTGTCCAGGCTTAACCTTTCGATCCTACTAATGAAGCACATGCAATTAGATATTTAGGTAATTAAACAGTATAATATATAGCCTTTCGATCCTACTAATGAAGCACACACAATTAGATATATAGGTATTTAAACAGTACTAATTGTTATGGTAGGTTACTTTGGTATAGACACAGATGTTTGGATGGTATGTTAATTCATGATTTACATTTTCTTCTGTTAAGTATGGCAGGGTCTTCGTGTGGTTTATAACATCTCCTAACCATTAGAGGATGTAAGCTTGTGGCATCAGCCGTGGGTTATTCCTCCAAGGAGAGAGCTAATAGCCAATTAGATTTGGGATATACAGACATATGGCTGCCACTGCTGCACAGTATTTCCAGGCAGATGAGGTGTAGCTGGTGCTGACGGAGGAGTCTTGCTTGACTCAAGGAGACCTATATTTGCTTTATTGGTTTAGTGGCCTTTGGTAACACTCTCTGGCATTCCAGAGACCATCTGTATACTTGCAAGTGCGGTCTCCATACATCTTTCCCATGTTTATATCAGGTCTTCAACAGCAGGGCCTTATCGCCTCTCTTCCTGCAGATATCCCAGTTTGGAGGCAAGGAGCCTTTACCTTTTGTGGGGGCTTGGATCCCCTGGCCAACATCTCCTTGGTAGAATAATCCATTGTTGATGTCAGAGCTCCTGTATTAATATATTTTGTTTAAGTGCATAGCTTAAGGAGACTTTAGCATTATATTTGGTTCTGAATAGAGAATAATCCTTTTCACAGTTTCTATGTCCATTAGTCAATTAAAGAAGGCAGTTTTACTGATTTTACAAGAGAATACCTCTATAACAGCTGGCTCCAATCTACAGCTGGAGAACGACCTCATCATCATCTTATTTCTCCTTATTCTATGGGGGGGAGTTAAGAAAGTCTCTTGTATTAAAACCTTTGCGGCACCTAGAAGGTAAGCTTCATTAGGAATCATTAAAAATAGTTGTTACTAGTAGGATCCACAGAGGGGCCTGATGTCTGCAGCAATCTGAGGCATTTCTTCCCTTCAATGCCCAGAGGAGTCAATCCTTCTGCTGGCACTTTCTGGTACATCCTACTCACTGCAAAGCTGCATTTTCTTTCTCAGCCATTAAGTTGGTGATACTCTGGCCTGTTGGAACATACAAATCCTTTCCCATAGTTAGTTTTAAGATTTGGGTTGCAAGGTTTTTTGACAAAAGGTTTTCATATCTATCTATATCCCCCATTTTATGTGCATCTTCTTTCCATTAGTTCCTTCTTTCTTTTGATTCTCAGTACAGTATGACATTTTGTACTGATTCTGAGTACACTTTATTTTACATTTTGTACTGATTCTCTGTAAAGAACTTTACATTTTGCCTTAAAATGCTTTCATAGGCTTTGTTTCCTGTATTTTCCATTTTTTCTAGTTATTTTTTTCTTTTCATTAAAAACCACATCAACTTACAATAATTCAGAGCCAGTATTCTGGTAATCACTAAAAGAAGACTATATGAAATGATGTTTTTAAAAAAGGGATGAATTTAAGGATTTTTTTCCCAAGTCTGTGAAGAAGCTCATGGAGATTTTGATTGGGATTGCACTGAGTCTGTATATCAATTTGGGTAAAATGCACATTTTTACTGTATTAATTTTTCCAATCCATGAGCATTGGAGGTCTTTCCATCTTTTGATGTCATTTTAAATCTCTTTCTTCAGGGGGGTTTAAAATTTTTGTTGTAGAGGTCTTTGCTATCTTTGGTTAGGCTTGTTCCCAGATATTTTATTGTTTTTGAGGCTATTGTGAGTGGGAAGGTCTGCTTATTTTCCTTCTCCACTTGTTTATTTTTGGTGTAAAGAAAGGCTACTGATTTGTCTAGGTTAATTTTGTAGCCTACCACTTTACTAAAACTCCTAATCATGTCTAGAAGTTTTCTGGTGGAGTTTTTAGCATCCCTTAGGTAAACTGTCATATCATCTACAAAAAGGGATGTCTTAACTTCTTTTCTGATTATTACTCCTTTAATTTCCTTCTCTTGTCTTATTGCCCTAGCAAGAGTTTCAAGCACTATGTTAAAGAGGAGTGGTGATAAGGGACAGCCTCCCTGGTTTCCAACCTTTACTGGAAATGATTCCAATTTTTCTCCATTTAGGATGATGTTGGCAGTGGGTTTGCTATATATGGCTTTGAACATGTTGAGGAGTGTTCCCTTCAGTCCTATTCCCTCCAGAACTTTAAACATGAAGGGATGCTGGAACAAAATTTAAGATTCAAACTTGAGCTCATACAATTTCAAAAATTAAAGATCCAAACTTGAGCTCATGCAATTTCAGCTACTTCATATTTGACAAAGGAGCAAAAAAAAACCTTAATGAAGGAAAGATAGCATTTTCAGCAAATGGTGCTGGCAAAATTGGATCACCATTTGTAGAAGAATAAAATTACACCCCTACCTCTCACCCTGTACAAAAATAAACTCCAAGTGGACCAATGATCTCAACCTGAAACCCAAACGCCTGAAGGTGATAGAAGAAAAAGTTGGCAATCACCTACATGACATAGACATAAGAAAAGACTTTCTAAATCAGACAGCTGCTGCACAGGAAATAAGGTCAACAGTCAACAAATGGGACCTCATCGAACTCAAAAGCTTCTGTACGGTGAAAGAAAGAATCAAGGAAGTGAAGAGAAAACCACAGAGTGGGAGGAAATCTTCACCAGTGATACATCTGACGAGCATTAACATCAAGAATATATAAACTGCTCAAAAAAAAAAAAAAACAAAAAACAATGAAGTAAGAAAACAAATGACCTACTCAAAAGATGGAATAAAGAGCTGAACAGAGACTTCACTAGTTAGGAATTAAAGATGGCTGAGAAATATCTTAAAAAGTGTTCAACATCATTAATAGTTAAAGCAATACAAATTAAAACCACTCTCAGATATCATCTCACTCCAATGCGGCTAGCTAAGATCAAGAAAACAAAAGACACCAAATGCTGGAGAGGTTGTGGGGAAAGGGGTATACTCATCCACTGCTTGTGGTAATGTAAACTTGTAC
This sequence comes from Rhizomys pruinosus, assembly GCA_009823505.1. Lineage (NCBI taxonomy): Eukaryota > Metazoa > Chordata > Mammalia > Rodentia > Spalacidae > Rhizomys > Rhizomys pruinosus. The sequence continues at coordinate 1,768,438 of VZQC01005846.1, forward strand.
AACCATTATGGAAAGCAGTGTGAAGAACTCTTAAAAGATTCAAAATGTGCCTACCACCTGACCCAGTCATACTACTCCTGGGTATAGACCCCAAAGACTCATCCTACTGCAAAGATACATATGCATCCATGTTTATTGCAGCTCCCTTCACAATAGTGAAGAGCTGGAACCAGCCCAAATGCCCCTCAACAGACCAGTGGATGACAAAAATGTGGTACATTCACACAATGGAGTACTTAATATTCAGTGATAAAGAAAGATGACATTATGAACTTTAAGGTAAATGGATGGAGCTTGAAGTCGTTATGCTAAGTGAAGTAACACAGTCCCAGAGAAACAAGCTGTGAATGGGTTCCCTCATTTGTGGATGCTAACACCAAATGCCCCCAGATGAAAGGCAAGCTGAACAACATTATTGTTATATTTCTGTTTATCTGAAAACAACTATGTTGTTATAATGTAAATCTCTCAACCAGGTTCTAGAATCCACCCACCACTTATTTTTAGACTTTGTAATTACTATATATGGGTGGAGAGTATGTATCCATATTTTAGAGTAATACAAAATTAATGGAGGAAAATGTGAATTCCTAAACATAAAAAAAGGCTGAGAGAAAGATGTAGGACAGTTATGGCAGAATGCATGATCTGGGGAAAGGTGGGGGGAAGGGAAAGGGGAATATGTCTAAAATGAACTGAGAAATGATGTTTGAAATACACAAAACATCAATAAAAGCATAAAATAATAAAAATAAATAAAAAATAAAAAGGGATGACATAGGATAAATGGATAGATGTTCCTAGACACATACTAATTAGCAAGATTTAATGATGAAAAACCCCAACGAAATAAAAATTTAACAACTAATAAACAGATGGGTCAGTAATCTCCTGCAAACAATGAGAAAATTCTACCAAACAGGTGACTGGAGTTACTATCATCTTGCTCAAATGCACTTCTGAAACATAACTCAGAAATAGGCACTCTTTCAGACCTGGAGATATGGCTCAGTGTTTAAGAGGACTGACTGCCCTTGCAAAGGACCTGGGTGTGATTCTCAGCACCCACATGGTGGTTAAAAACCATCTGTAACTCCAGTTCCAGAGGAATCCAATGCCCTCTTACATACATAAAGGCAACTCACTCATATGCACAAACTAAAAATAACAAATAAAAACATTTAGAACGTTGAAAATGAAATGAGCACTTTTTAAATTAATTAATTAATTAATTAATTAATTCTATGAAGCCAGCATTACCCTGAAACCAAAGCTAGATAAAGACTCTATAAAAAATTAAAAACAGCTAGAAATCTCAATCTTTCAGGACTATGGACATAAGAGCATCTGAGCTAGATCAATTTGGCAAGAAAAGGGAATAAAAAGCGTCCAGATTAGAAGAAAAGTAAAATTACCTTTCCTTATAGATGTAATGATCTTGTATGTAGAATATGTTAAACATTCAAAAACATGTTAGTACTAATAATGGATTTCAGCAAAATTTACAGATAAAAAGGCAAGACATAAATATATGAATTGTTTCCTTTAGTAAGAGTTTATTTTAAAATTTACGTTTATATTTGTGTGTTTGTGAACATGAGTACAGTTCCCATGAAAGCCAGAAGAGGATGTTTGATCTCCTGGAACTGGACTTACAAACAGTTGTTAGTTTCCATGTGGGTTCAGCCAGTGCTCTTGACAGCTGAACCATGTCTCCAGCCAATAAATTGTGTTTCTATATATTGACAATGATCATCCCTCAAAGGAAATTAAGGTAACCTACTGTTTTTAAAATTTTATTTGTAGGTATGTGTGTGCCTGTATGTGTGTGTGTGTGTGGGGGGGGTTGCTTACAAAAGCCAGAAGGCATTTGGCAGTTCTGAGCTGCTTTATATGGGTGCTGGGAAAACCCAGGTCATCTGCAAGAGTAGCAAGTATGCTGAAGTACTGAACCATTGCTCCAGTCCAAGGATAGTCTATTTATAAAGTGGGATCTAAGCAGCATCTACATAGTAAAGGAAAGAACTGACAAAGTGAAAATACGAAGCATACATTAAGAAAAATATTGACATATAGACAACAACAGTATCACCACAACAAAAGCAGATGGTCTTATTAATAATGGTCAAACACTGAAGGAGATATTTCTCCAAAGAAAATATGTAAACGATCGACAAGTGTGAGAAGATACTATAACGTCTAATGATTAGATGAAAGTAAATCAAAATCAGGATATGGTTTACTTCATGAAAAGTGTTGGTGAGACTACAGTGTCACTAGATGGATCATGGATCATGAATGTTTTCGGTAGGATTATAAAATTCTTGTCTACTATAGAAAATAGTACAAAAGTTCTTCACAGAGTTGAAAACACAATGACCACATTCTGGCAAATTCTCTGCTGGATGTTTTTCCAAAAGTATTGCAAGCAGGACTTCAGTAGACATCTGCATACCATTGTCCATGGAAGAATTATTAGCTTAGCAGTAGATGCAGCTCAAATGTCCATCTGCAAGTAAATGGATAAGTAAAATATTGTATATGCATATAGTAGAATCTCACTCACCCTTACAAAATGAGTAAAATCTGGCATACACTTTGTCATGGATGGATCTGAAGGTCATTATGCTGAGAAATGAGCCAGCTACACAAGAAACAAACGCTTGCATGCATCCACATCCACGAATGTCTATAGTAGGCAAACTCTTAGAAATAACAACATTCTTCTTTCAGCTAATGCTTGCAAAAACATTGTAGGTCCACTTTGGAGTTTCAGTTTCCCAGATAAAATAGTGTTTGAGACTTGTTGCAAACTGGAAACTGAAATAAAAATAGAAAATAATTTCATTCACTAACCCAACAGGTATTTGTTAAGATAAAAGTAAACACTGTCTTTCATCCAAAAAAAAAAAAAAAAAAAAAAAAGTAGGCCAGCAATGAATTCGCTATTTGTACAGGTATTTATTTAGTATCGCAACTAGTGAAAACCTGCATTGCAGTTTGAGTGTGAAATGTCTCCTGTGGGTTCAAACACATAGCTCCAGCTGGTGCTCCTATTTGGGAAGACTGTGGAACCCTTAGGAGGCAGAGCCTGACTGGAGGAAATGGGTTGCTGTGGGGTGAGCCTTGAGGCTTTCCTGCAGGCCTCCCTTCCTACACCTCCTCTACTTGTAGGTGTGGCGGCAGTGTGAGCATCCAGCCTCCTGCTTCTACCACCATGACTTTCCTGCCTGCTGCCCTGTCTTGCCGTGATCGACTCCTAATTAATTTAGTTTTGTCAGAGTTTTATCTCAGCAAAAAGAAAGTAAATAAGAAAATAAGATAATTTTATATTACTCTAAAATATCCTAAGCATAAAAAAAAAAGACTGAAAGAAAGATGCAGGACAGTTATGGCAGAATACATGATCTAGGGTGGGGTCGGGTGGAGGGAAGGGAAAGGAGAATATGCCTCAATTGAAAAATGATGTCTGAAATACACAAAATAGCAATAAAAAAGAGAAAAAAGATAATATGTAGCATCATTTTAAAACAGAAAGATGAATTTCATTCATATTCATATTAGTAGATACAAATACAAATAAAATAATTTTTACTCCAGTAGCAGAGACATGCTATATGATCCAATATATACTTTAACTCTTACGTATAAACTCATTAGCTTTTAAAGATCAGTTCATTTTCCAAATGGCATCAGGCAATGTTTCTTGGGTTCTGGTCAGATTTGTGGAGACTCTACAAAAAACCTCAAAGCTCACTACCCTTCGTTGGAATCACTTCCTCCAGCAAGGCTGTAGACTCTCCCCAAACAGTGCCACAAGCTAGAGATGAGCCCATGGGGGACATTTCACCTTTCAACCTTAAAAATATTGTCTGTTTCTTCAGTGATGAGGATGATGCCGATGGGCAGCTCTCTGTCGTTCCAGGCTACAGATTCAACTGATTATATATCAAAAGTTTCTACAACAAAATATTGCATATATATGGAATAAGTAAGGTTTTCCCCATTGTCATTACTTCCTAAATAAAATGTTCACCATTTGCATTGTAAAAAAAGAATTTTCAAGAGAATAGAAGCCAAGTCATATTAGAATGATTACTATAGTTCATGGTCAACAACAGCTGCTCCAAAAGTAAAACAAAATAAGATTTTCTTATAAATTCTGGGCATGCTTACAATTATTAGGCTCAAGGGCTTTATTTCTGAGCAAAAGAAACAGAATTTAAAGGGGGAAAACCTATCAGAAACAAAATAAACTGAAATTAATTGACAAATGGATACAGAAATGAATTGTGGCTTCCAATGTCCTGCTGTCTCCATCCTCTGCCCAGGCAGCAGCAGCTGTACCCTACCTGGCTACATCTCCATCCTCTGCCCAGGCATCAGCAGCTGTACCCCACCTGGCTGCATCTCCATCCTCTACTCAGACAGTAGCAGCTGTACCCCACCTGGCTGCATCTCCATCCTCTACTCAGACAGTAGCAGCTGTACCCCACCTGGCTGCATCTCCATCCTCTGCCCAGGCAGTAGCAGCTATACCCCACCTGGCTACATCTCCATCCTCTGCCCAGGCAGCAGCAGCTGTACCCCACCTGGCTACATCTTCATCCTTCTGCCCAGACAGCAGCAACTGTACCCCACCTGGCTACTTCTTCATCCTTCTGCCCAGACAGCAGCAGCTGTACCCCACCTGGCTACATCTCCATCCTCTGCCCAGGCAGCAGCAGCTGTACCCCACCTGACTACATCTCCATCCTCTGCCCAGGCAGCAGCAGCTGTACCCCACCTGACTACATCTCCATCCTTCTGCCCAGGCAGTAGCAGCTGTACCCCACCTGGCTACATCTTCATCCTCTGCCCAGGCAGTAGCAGCTGTACCCCACCTGGCTACATCTCTCTAGTTAGCCAGGATGACCCTGAGGACAGACTCCCAGTTGGCAAGGACAGTCCCAAAATGCAGTGTCCCCTTTTTTAGGTAAAATCAAGGAAGGTTGTGTACAAAGACATCCAGGGCTCCTAACCCCTACTTTTATTCAGATATTATAATAAATGGCACATCTTAAAAATAAAAGTTCAAATCATTTACAGTTGGTTCCTTAAATTTCTTTGAAGGGACTACAAAGAAGAATCATGTCACTTGGTGTTCTCCATGATATCATCAGTGTATATTTAGTAGTTACAACATAAAACACAAATATAAAACAGATCCAAAATTCAGTAGAAGTTTCTCCTTCCTCCGATAATTATCCCAATATCTTGGACACATTGAGTAGCATTACAGGTAAAGAAATTATACTAGTTAAAGATAGGAAGTGTGACATCTTATCTGCTAGTACATCAAAGGGAAGCCTTAGGGTATGGGATCTCACTTGGCAAGCAGGGGGCCCACCTTATCCTAGCTCCAAAGAAGCTGTCGTACAGTGGACATGGACTCCATGGTGCTCAAGCCAAACAGATTCTCATCCCAAGAACCCTCTGCCATTTAAAGTTGACCTTAAATCAGTGAGAGAATGATTGTTGCTCCCATAATATTTGTGTCACTATTGCACGCACGGGCATGTCTTGCCAGCCCAGTTATTTTTGTAGTTCATAGGAATTGGAGGCTAGGAAGCTAGGCAGGTCACAGGCCATAGAGGAAAAAAGCCCAATACCAGTTTTCCATTACCTATTTATAGTATTAAACTGTCCTCTAATAACATTGTTATACCCATTGATTACTGTATCTCTTAACTCTCACTGAAATTGTGCATCTACCTTTGGAGTACTGGGATTAAAGACAGGTGCCACCACACCCAGCTATAATGTTGTTTTAAATGTTACTTCACATTTGGCTGACTTGTGTTCACTACTATTGACACCCATAATACTGCCACCACTAAATTATTCAGTATCAGTGAACAACTTAATAGGGGATTCCCATTTCATGTTGTTTTCAATTCTACTGGACTGCTCAGAGAATGTATCCTTCCGTAATGACTCCCTGAGTCCAGAGGTTGATGGAAATTAGAGGTTAGTTAAACCAAGTTAGTACTGCTGTTTTACAAAGGAAAAACTTTAGATACTCAGGGTTAAAGATTTATGTTTGATTTTTCTGAACATGGATAGGCTTTGGTGAAACAACATTTTAAGTATGTTATTTAGAGAGATGTAGAATTCTCCTAAAAAGCCAAGTGTACATTTATGCAACCTCACTTACATGGGAGGTTAAAATTGGTTGATAGCTTGAAGTTCAATTGTAGCTTGTACAACATCGTAAGACCCATCTCCAGAGAAAGGAAGAAAAGGAAAGAGAGAGAGAGAGAGAGAGAGAGAGGGGAGAGGGGAGAGAGGAGAGAGGAGAGGAGATAGATGATAAGTAGAGAGACAGAAATAGAGAGACAGACAAAGACAATGAACTTACTATAAAAACTAAATTCCTTAAAGGAGTACGTTTGTTTACCTTAAGTTTGTTTATCCATTATGGTGCTGGAAATTAAGCCCAGAGCTTTGCATATGCTGAATAAGTATCCTAGGACCGATTCTGTATCTCCAATGCTTGAATATAAAAATGACACTTTTTAAAGTTGTCTTTTAAAAGGACAAAACAGAAGACAAGTGCAGCATGGCTATTGGTCCACATTTTGGCCTGCTATTTGTAAATAGCAGTGAAATTAGAACACATTATTGTCATGTTTCAGACTTCTAAATCTGACACTACAGTGTCCTTCATATTCCCTTTTAGAACATTCAGTTATCTCATTAATGGATGTTTATGTCATAATTATAATTATAATGGATAATTATAGCAAGGAGTGGTAGAGTATGCATACTTTTAATCCTAGCATTCTTGAGACAGAGACAAGAGGATCTCTTTGAGATCGAGGCCAGTCTGGTCTACATAGCCAGTAGCAAGTTATCTGGGGCTAAAAAGGTCTCAAAAGGCCAAAACCAAATCCAAGAGCAATAAAAAGTAATTAGAATAGAAAATGCCCGTGCTATGCTAATCCGCAGGACTATGAACTCATTTCACTTAGTGATCACAAGTAATCTTCATAATGTTATTGCCATTCCTCACATTTTGTAGATCAGGAAACTGACGCACAAGTTGTTAAATACCTCAAAACACTGTTATGTATACAATAAATCCATACAGTTTTATGTCAGGTTTAAAAATAAATTCGAGGTGCTAAGAAGATGGATCAGCACTGGTTGCTCATGTAGAGGACCTGGGTTCTCCTAGTACCCACATGGCAGCTAACAACAGTCTATAACTACAATTCCAGGGGATCTGATGTCCTCTTCTGACCTCCGCAGGCACTGCATGACATGGGTCCACTTAGAAACGTGCAGCCAATACACACTTACATGGAAAATAAAAATAAGAAATAAAATATTAAAAATAAAAAGGAAAGAATTAATCCTTTGAAAGTAAAATTTAAGAGTAAATATAAATTATGGCTATATAGTGCCCTAAGTTTCATATACAAGTTCTCCAAATATAAAGAATATGACAGTTAAGTATATCAAGGAGAGTACTGAAAGATAAAAAAAGAAATCAGAAATTATTACAGTCTTTCCTCTCTATGTAAACTTGATGGCAAATAAGGGGTAACATAAGTTCAAAAAATGTAACTTTTAAATTTCCTTAAACTATATTAAAATGTTTTACCTGATAAAGGGCTGAATAAATCCTTTACAAGAGATACACTGAAAACATTGAAAAGTAAATTAAGAAAGAAGAAAATAATACATAAAAATTACTTTATAAACCCTGTTTTAACTAGTGGAAGACAACTGAGAATTCTGGGTAACTGGCCTGGATTTTGCTGCAAATGTTCCGTGGTGATTATAGTTTGACAGCTCAGATGCTCCTCAGTTGCATAATAACAAAGTTCCTGAGGTGATAATTTGAGAGAGAGCTGAGTCTAGGGCTAATGTTGTTCATGATTACAGACTTTCTTCAGCTGCTGCATGAGAAATTTCAATCATTTACAGTAATACAGGTAGATGTTTAGCACAAGATCTATAATGAAAAGGATGGTGCATAGAGCAGTGGAATCAAAGTGATTATGAGCTGTGTATGCTCGGATGATGAAACACATTAAGGGGGAGGGCACTTTGAGTAGAATGGGGTCTAGCCGTCTACACTATGATGTGCTTTCTTTTCTAGCTGTGTCTTGCTGTGGAAATTAAGGATGCAATTGTGTCTCGATGCAATGGGGCATAGAGACATTTACTAAAGGAGCAAATGAATACTGCTCGCCTTTGCCTGTCTTTGCTGTCAGTGATGCAACTGCAGTCCTGTGCTGATGAAATGTTAACTACTGGTGCAAGTGAAAGACAGAAATGTGCAGATTTACACTCTTTGGCAGATTTCATGGCTGTAAAAGCCCTCACTAGGGCTGAGAGCAGGACACAACAGCACTGAACATAGAACAAACTAAGACAACTGCCAAAGGATGATGTGAAAAGATCCCACAAAACACTTTATGCATTTCTGGCCATGCCTCTGTTCCTGCAACAGTAGCTCAGACTGGGCCCATACACAATAAAGAATAATTTCCTCAAAAAGAATGCATACCCTGTCATAGAGGAAGAAAAGGAGGGAGAAGGAGAGAGTAGGAGAGGTAGGGAGGGAAGGGGATGGGGCACAGAGGGAATATGTATAGTCTTTAAAGTACTAGAATTATTTAGTTGTAAACATGTATCTAACAGTCTGTAGATGGCTAAACTAGGCTATGCATTCTGGAATAAAATGAGCTAGAAAGGTGGATCAGTAATTCTCATGAATCTTCTAATTCTCTTAAGCTATAGAAAAATTCTTGGATATAATGATTCAGGACTGACTTCAATTATACTGAAATTTATGAAAAAAAAGGAAGTAAATATCAAAACCTTTTGGGGTTGAAGAAGTCTTCTTTGCCTTCAATATGGTGTTGGATTTATGGCAGTCTCCAAAATGTCAACATTTTTGAGTTTGCACATTAAGTATTAATTATATCCTAATTTGTTAAAATACTAAAATTGAAAAATCTGTTGCTGTGATAGAGACTGACCCAAACCAATGTGCAGAGCAGAGAGTTTGTTTAGCTGAGATGTCTGAACATAGTTCATCCTCAAAGGAAGCCAGAGAAGGAACCTGGAGCCAGGAGCTAAAGCGCAGCCCCTGGAGGAATGCTGCTAGCTGGCTTGCTCCCCTGACAGGGTATGGTTATGTAATCCAGGCTGGCTTTGAACCCTCATGTCTTCTAGCTTCATAACACTAGTGCTGAGATCACGGTACACATCTGGCTAAGATCTCTATGCTTTGAAGTGAAACAGTCTATCATATTCACATCTATTTTCCTGCTAGGTTCAGAGACCTGTTGAATTATAAAGTATGTGTGTGTATGTGTGTGTGTGTGTGTGTGTGTGTGTGTGTGTGTGTGTTGGCCCAACCTCTTTACATATGTTGTGAAACTTAAAGGCAACATATTAAATGTACAGTCCAAGTGCCCATATTCAAAGCTATAACTGTTTGGCATATAATTTATGATTTAATCACACCTTCAAACACTCACTGATATAATCACTAACTCTCATCCTCATATGAATGATTTTTGTCCTGAGCAAGGCATAGAGAGAACAAAGTATTCTCAGATATGAGAAGTGTAGCTTAGATGATGTTGCATTAGAATGAGTTCTCAGATATGTGATTCTTATTTCTCAGATATGAAGTATAACCTTGACTATATTTCATAAATGGAATGGACTTAATTTTTGTATCATACCTCATCCTTTCTAAAGCTCAACATCCTGTGCCTTCTATAGTTTCCTAGTTCCTAGATTGTTCTAGTTTTCTTTGACTAGAATCACCTTGTTCTTTTTTAAAAATATGCTGGCCTTTGGAAGCCCAGTGATTCTCAATGATCTGTCTTTGGTCTGTTGTTTTTCTCGTAGTTAAACTTCACTGGTCAAATTTTATCTATTCTTGTAGTTTGTCTTCTATGTAAAGAACACTCAAATCCATGACTTCAACTGAGAAATATCTTTAGCTTTAGATTTGTTTATTGAAATTTTACTTAGAAATTCTGATTGTTAATCATGATTATCAACTGATAGGATGTAGAATCACCATGGAAACATGGGCATATATATGAGAGAGTTTCTAAAGTAATTGAGCTAGGAACATACAGACTAAATGTAAGTACTGCATTCTGTGTTTTGGAGTCCTGTTCCAGATAAAAGGACATTCATCCTTTTCTTCTTCCTGACTATTGACTACATGTGACTCGCCTGCCACTGTTGTGGGCTGCATCCCCTTGAGCTATAAGCTAAAATAAGTCCTTAATACCTTGGTGCTTTGTGACAGATATTTTACCACAGCAAAAGAATGAAAGCAGTGCCAATTTCTGGATAATCTAGATGCTATGCAAAGTCAGTTTCCATGAAAACAGTGGGACATGTTCAGACAGATTGATTTGCTCCTTTGAGTCTTCCACATCAGCTGTTCAGAGAATCTACCAAATATCTCCTGTCAGTCTCCTGACCTAGAGTAGTCCAGTGTTGCCAAAGACATAGTATTTCTTATCTACTATAACATGGTGAAATAATAGCAATAAAATGCTACTCGGAGCCAAAGAAATATGATTGAGAATATGTGAAGTGGTAAGCCTGCTCTGGTTGCTATCTTGCAATTACTGGAATGAAAAGAGAATTGTAGAATAAAGACTTGCTAATACCTTTGCTTTCACTTTCTTGGTAATTTTGAGGTACCTGGGAAGCTCACTAGGGCTACATGACAGTGTTTGAAACTGCTTAACTTCATAAAAAAAATTCATTCTTTTCTATGGCAACCCTTCATGACATGCTACCTATCTTCCCACCTTACCCTTCTCTTCCTAGCAAAATCAAACAGAAGCTTCCTCCTTTGTGGAAAACATCTCTAGTTCTCTCTACTCACCATCTCTCAAGTATTGCCACTAGTTTTAAGACTGAAATTAGTCACATTTTATGGACTTACATATTTGTGAAAGCATCTCTGTATATGGACAATATCAGTAACAGACCCTCATATAGCCTATGTTCTTGGGGGAATGAAAGAGTAACTGAACAAATAAGAAAAACCCAGTAAAAGGAAATGAACTGTTAATGCCATGGTGGACACACAACAGACAGACAGACAGACAGACAGACACACACACACACACACACACATTCACACTGTCATGAACAATGCTAGATGTTTGCATGCATCTGGATATTTTAATTCTCAAAATTACGGTGAAACATAAATTTTAGTTTTCTATTTTTTTTTATCTATGCAGAAACAAGGTAAAGAAAAATGTCAAATTTATCCAAATGAAGAATATAAGCAACTGAATACAAATCCAGACATGTTCCAGCCACTGTATTTCTGGAACCAAAAAACAATTTGGAGAGCGAGCATGGTGACACACCCTAGCAATCCCGGCAATGGGGAAGCCGAAGGAAACAGCAGGACTAATCTGAAGGCAATTCACATGGTGACATTTTTTTAGTCTAACTCGATCCTACTAAATTCTTGCAACTTTAGAGGGAAAAAATTCAATACTATACTTTAGAGTTCAAAAGAGTTAATCATAGTAATAAATCTGAAGAGTACTCGATCAGATCCCCATGGGTCTCAGCAATAAGAAGGAATAGTCTCTTGCAGCATCTGTTAGAATAAAGTAGCTTGGATAAGGTAAAGGGAAAAAAAAATAATTAGTGGTCTGAGTGCCTGGTATTGAAGGTCTTTAATGCTGTATGTGCATCAGATTAAAGCTTCAGGCACCCATCTTGAAAATGCTTCCAGATTTTCAATAAGATTCTCAAATGATAGATGTGACTTTCAAATGTAATCGCTAACATATGTGTTAATAGAAATATGTAGTGGTTACAAGAATATAGCGAGAATAAATAAACAATGTTAAAACATGGGCACTTGAGAGTTAGAAAACTGCAGGTTACTGCTGCCCAGATGCAAATAGACTAATAAATAAACAAACAAGCAAACAAGCAAGTCCACTTCATGTGCCCTGACAGAAAAAATCATTTCCTTGTAGAGTCTAAATAAATGCTCTCCTTGAAGATGGCAACATAAACCCTCAAGACAAAAGAAAACCACCACAGCTCAGGTTGACAGCCATTGACAGTCATCTCCTTTAATTCATGGCAAAAGTAAATTAGTCAAGTCGGAATTTAGCATCATTTACAGAGATGTGATTTCACAAGCAAAGGAAAACATCTAAGATAATTTTGAATTTAATTAAAAATCAATAAATTCAAATTACTCCTTTATTGGAATATCCATATATATATATATATATATATATTATATTATATATATCTATATAATATATATTTGAGTCTCATTTTCAATTTTTATTTATTGTATTTCTATATTCAACATACTTTCAAAATATTCTTATTACTATGATACTAAATTATTATAGCATGTTAAAATTTATATGCTTTTTTAAAAGAAAATATTGCTTCAGTAGTGTCATTTGTTTTTCTTTTAATAATTTTTGGAAACATTTTAATCTATTTTAATTTTATGCAAATGGCTATTTTGCCTGCGTGTATACAAGTGCACACATGTCGTGCAATACCTGTGGGGGCCAGAAGAGGGCGCTGAATTCCCTTACACTGGAGTTACAGACTGTTTATTGTTAGCAGCCATGTCGGTGCTGGGAACCACATCTCTTTCCTCTGGAAGAAGCGACGTGCTCTAACGGCTGAGATCTCTCGCTAACCCTGAATTTTTCTTCTAAATAAAAAGAAACATATTGCAAAAAATAATTACCCTGAAAAACGTTGCCTTCTGCCATAATATTTTGGATTGGGGGGTGGGGAGAGAATGGAAAACAGAAAATAAATTTTTAGGTGTGGGACGGGCATGCCAAGTCCGTATTGGCTAACGACCAATACGATCTCTACCTATCTATATCTCTCTCTCTCCTACCGTTTCGTTTTCTTTCTTTCTTTCTTTCTCTGCTTTCTTTATTTCTTTCTTTCTTTCTTTCTTTTATTTTATTTATTTCTCTCTCTCTCTCTCTTTCTTTCTGCTTTCTTTCTTTCTTCCTTCTTCTTTCTTTCTTTCTTCTTTCTCTTTTTTTTTTTTTTCCCTTTTGTCCCAGCTGGTGTGGAGCTTGTTATATAGACCAAGGTGGCCTCATTCTCCCAGAGATCCACCTGCTTCAGCTTTATGAATGCTGGGATTAAAGGTGTGTGCCACCACAACTGGCCTGATTCATAATTTTTAATAGCTGTCTAATATTCAGTTAAATACTCAATCTTGTCTTTATATATTTAGAAGAAATTAATCATATATTTATTACAACATTTGCCTAGTTTTTATGAGACTTCTGGCATGTTATATATGTAAATATTTCTTCTTCATTATAAAAATAACCTTACTGAATACTCTTAGAGAGAAAATCTTTTCATTTTCATATCTCCATCTTTTAACTTCAAAAACATAATGATGAAAATGGTAATATATGTGTTTTTTTCAAACTCAATGCTTAACTTCAAAAACAATTGTGCAGATTCAATTTATTCTTCTTTTTATTTCCCAGCAATTCAAGGATCATGTTATAATGCAGCATTACTCCTGATTTAAATTTAAAATGGGTTTCTGCAGGATGATAATGAGACAGTTCAGAGAAAAAAAGCCAGGTGTAGGAGAAAACTTTTCTCTCCAAGCACATGAGTTTCCATCGCATGTGAGAAACGTAAATGGACCTGAATAGTAGGCAGATTGAGCTAACAGATTTGGAACTGGGAACTGAATTTCTTCTTTTTTTTTTTTTATTATTATTATTTTTGATGTGTATGAATGTTTGTCTGCATGCAGGTCTGTGCACCCATGGCGTGCAATGCCGCGGAGGTCAGAAGAGGGTCTCGGATTCCCCTGGAACTGGAGTTCTCCTGAATTGGTGTACAGACGGTTATCGCCGCCATGTGGGTGCTGGGGGATCGAACCAGGGTCCTCTGCAGAGCGTCGGTACTCTTAACCGCTAGGCTATCTCTCCAGCCCCTGAATCTTCTTCTAAAGACACTGGCTTTACAGTTGTAAAGTTACAAATGAACTTGAGGCAATGGAACTACAAGAGATTACCCCAGTAAAGTTTGAAACATCTGAACTAATGTGCAGCAAGCGCAGAAATCTGGCAGAGCAGATGTTTTTGGCAAGAAGGAAATAAAGTCAAGGAATAAAGGGTAAAGGATAAAAGAAAACGGGTGAGAAGTCAAGGAAGGAGGCAATTTGAATGATCCAACACCAGTTATTCAGTACAATGGTTGCCATGAGATCATGGTTAAGGCAGAGCTGTTTGGTAAGGCAAATGTGGCAGATGGGAAAGTCATTTGGTGCTTTCTTCCTGGACTACAGTAACCAAACTCCTGCCTAGGTGGGTATGGCTCAAGCTCTACTTAGAGACTGGCCTTTTCATTACGTACAGTTCCCACTCACGACGTGCCTGGGGACTTGAAAAGGAATTAAGCTAAGAAATACTAATATGTCTAAGAATCCAAATAGTCATTTACAATGATGACAGATGCGGTTTCCAGTCAGTGGGCAAGCTGTTTCTGTGTGTCAGAGCCAGGAGAAAGCAGCGGGATTTTGGTTTCGAGCAGTATGCAGTGAGTTCACATGTAATTCTCTGTATTTGTCTCAAAAAGCAAAAAAAAAAAAAAAAAAAAAAATTAAAAAAAAAAAAAAAGCTGTAAGGGCAACCAGGAGAGTCATGGGAAACAGCTGTAAGTCAACCAGGAGAGCATGGGAAACAGCTGTAAGGTAACCAGGAGAGTCATGGGAAACAGCTGTAAGGAACCAGGAGAGTCATGGGAAACAGCTGTAAGTAACCAGGAGAGTCATGGGGAACAGCTGTAAGGTAACCAGGAGAGTCATGGGAAAAAGCTGTAAGGTAACCAGGAGAGCATGGGAAACAGCTGTAAGGTAACCAGGAGAGTCATGGGAAACAGCTGTAAGGTAACCAGGAGAGTCATGGGGAAAAGCTGTAAGGTAACCAGGAGAGCATGGGAAACAGCTGTAAGGTAACCAGGAGAGTCATGGGAAACAGCTGTAAAGTAACCAGGAGAGTCATGGGAAAAGCTGTAAGGCAACCAGGAGAGTCATGGGAAACAGCTGTAAGGTAACCAGGAGAGTCATGGGAAACAGCTGTAAGGTAACCAGGAGAGTCATGGGAAAAAGCTGTAAGGTAACCAGGAGAGTCATGGGAAACAGCTGTAAGGCAACCAGGAGAGTCATGGGAAACAGCTGTAAGGCAACCAGGAGAGTCATGGGAAACAGCTGTAAGGTAACCAGGAGAGTCATGGGAAACAGCTGTAAGGTAACCAGGAGAGTCATGGGAAACAGCTGTAAGGCAACCAGGAGAGTCATGGGAACAAGCTGTAAGGTAACCAGGAGAGACATGGGAAAAGCTTAAGGCAACCAGGAGAGTCCATGGGAAACAGCTGTAAGGTAACCAGGAGAGCATGGGAAACAGCTGTAAGGCAACCAGGAGAGTCATGGGAAACAGCTGTAAGGCAACCAGGAGAGTCATGGGAAACAGCTGTAAGGAACCAGGAGAGTCATGGGAAACAGCTGTAGAGGCAACCAGGAGAGGTCATGGGAAACAGCTGTAAGGCAACCAGGAGAGCATGGGAAACAGCTGTAAGGCAACCAGGAGAGTCATGGGAAACAGCTGTAAGGTAACCAGGAGAGTCATGGGGAAAAGCTGTAAGGTAACCAGGAGAGTCATGGGAAACAGCTGTAAGGCAACCAGGAGAGCATGGGAAACAGCTGTAAGGCAACCAGGAGAGTCATGGGAAACAGCTGTAGGCAACCAGGAGAGTCATGGGAAACAGCTGTAGGCAACCAGGAGAGTCATGGGAAACAGCTGTAAGGCAACCAGGAGAGTCATGGGAAACAGCTGTAAGGCAACCAGGAGAGTCATGGGAAACAGCTGTAAGGTAACCAGGAGAGTCATGGGAAACAGCTGTAAGGTAACCAGGAGAGTCATGGGAAACAGCTGTAAGGCAACCAGGAGAGTCATGGGAAACAGCTGTAAGGTAACCAGGAGAGTCATGGGAAACAGCTGTAAGGTCAACCAGGAGAGTCATGGGAAACAGCTGTAAGGCAACATCAGGGGAAAAGTGTAGGTACAGGAGACATGGGAAACAGCTGTAAGGTAACCAGGAGAGTCATGGGAAAAAGCTGTAAGGTAACCAGGAGAGTCATGGGAAACAGCTGTAAGGAACCAGGAGAGTCATGGGAAACAGCTGTAAGGCAACCAGGAGAGTCATGGGAAACAGCTGTAAGGAACCAGGAGAGCATGGGAAACAGCTGTAAGGAACCAGGAGAGTCATGGGAAACAGCTGTAAGGTAACCAGGAGAGACATGGGAAACAGCTGTAAGGCAACCAGGAGAGCCATGGGAAACAGCTGTAAGGCAACCAGGAGAGCATGGGAAACAGCTGTAAGGTAACCAGGAGAGATAACAGTGAGGCAACACAGGAGCTGAGTCGGCATGGGAAACAGCTGTAAGGCAACCAGGAGAGCATGGGAAACAGCTGTAAGGTAACCAGGAGAGTCATGGGAAACAGCTGTAAGGTAACCAGGAGAGTCATGGGAAACAGCTGTACGGCAACCAGGAGAGTCATGGGGAAAAGCTGTAAGGTAACCAGGAGAGTCATGGGAAACAGCTGTAAGGCAACCAGGAGAGTCATGGGAAACAGCTGTAAGGTAACCAGGAGAGTCATGGGAAAAAGCTGTAAGGTAACCAGGAGAGTCATGGGAAACAGCTGTAAGGTAACCAGGAGAGTCATGGGGAAAAGCTGTTAAGTAACCAGGAGAGTCATGGGGAAAGCTGTAAGGAACCAGGAGAGTCATGGGAAACAGCTGTAAGGTAACCAGGAGAGTCATGGGAAACAGCTGTAAGGTAACCAGGAGAGTCATGGGGAAAAGCTGTAAGGCTAACCAGGCTTCTCCATCTTCACCCTTCCCAGATGCATGACTTTTAAGCCTCTCAGTCCTGAGAGTCATCTCCAGCTGTGCTGCAGCAGGAGGATGAGACTGGGAATGTGCAACTGCAGTTTCTCCACATCCATGTATAATTACCACTACCATTCTTTGAATCTGAACGAGATCATCCTTTGTTCAAGTTATCTATTCTTTAGTAAAAAGAGATATATTTAAATCTGCACTTTCCTTATGCATTGCAGTCAAAACATTAGCAGAACTGCCAGTCACCTGAAATCCATAGCATTCCCTTATTGATTGATTGCATGTATTACTGAATTGTACAAGAAGTCACCTGAAATCTCTAGCATATCCTTATTGATTTCACTTAACACTGAATTGTGCAAATATAATTTTGATTGAATATATTGAACAACTTTAGTACTAAGTACAAAGACATGTCAGCATAATAATTTCCTCGGATACAAAATGTTGGCATTAACCAATATTATATATCTAGATTATCAAAAATAATTGTTTAAAGATACACTGCAGGTAGAATTTGACTCTCTCCCAAGGATGATAAGGGTTTTTTTTTTTTTTGCATTTTAAACATAATCTTAATTCAAGAAAAAAATATTGAAAATCAATCTTCTTCAATATTTATTCCCGAGAACCTTGAGCATTTATAAAAATAAAAGAAATTTCAGCACTGACAGGAAAAAAAGCATGTCACCCATGGGTGTGTACCTATGTACCACGTGAGAATCCCACTGTAAGGGAAAGGGTGCGTGTGCATCTAGGGTGCTGATACCAAGTATGTAGAGGTTAGAGTAGCTTCATGAATGGTCTGCAGAGAGAGGCTGGTGCTGCAGGTTGAGTGATAGCAAGAAGATGTTATTCTTGCACCTAGTGTCACTGGGTATTTCTGAATATCCATATGCCTTTCTCCTATTGAGAGACAGTTTTGTCAAATGCGGAAACATTTAAAAAGGACATTTTTCCCCAAAGTCACATATTGCAGCAATTAACATTCTATAAAACACTGGGGAGAAATATATTATGTGACTCTGATTAAACATATAACTGAATTTATAAATCAATGTACATGTCAAAATAATTGCTAATGAAATATTAATTAAAATGTTACAAATGTATGAAGCAGATAAGGTTTTAAGCTAATCTGACTAATTCCTCACTTAAAACTCATGGGATAGATAGAATGAGTACAAGTCCCAGCAATTAAATGCCCAGTGTTTTTAAGTAAAATGAGTTTCTAGAATATGGTATAATGCTTAAATTGAATGAAGGAAGACAAACATAACAATAGTTTGTCTTTAGGTATGAGATATTATATGCACACATAAGGTACACAATGACATTAAAAAGATAGTACTGACTATTTAAATTTGCAACTCTTTGTTTTCATTTGAAAGCTGTGTGAAATAGAGCACTACATCATAAAGTTGGTGAGATGACCTAGATGTTAGGACAAATTATCCAGAAGGGAGACATTTGGCACAAGTACACCAGTCAGAATAAGCGCAACAAAATGTTCATTATAGATATTAAAGTAGCCCAGGGAATCAAGTGATGTTTTAATATGAACTTCGGAGAAACACCCTCTTCAGCCAAATAAAAACATTTGATCATTTCTGCAAGTGTTTAAAAAATAGGTAATACTACAGTGAGATTTTGATTTTGATTACTAATGCAGAATGAGTAATTCACTTATATTGTGAACATTTTCTATCTATTGGAAGAATAAACTCTTGCATTAACTTGGAGATTTTTTGTATTATCTTGTCTCACAGACAAGAGAATAAAACTAATCTTTAATTCCATTCATGTCTCTGTGTAAAGACAATTCCCTATAATCATGTGTTTACTTCTATGGAAAACTAAGACAAAATTCAACATCATTTCAGTCTCATAACTTTTTTTCCAAGTCCCTAAACTTATGATGTATACCTAACAAAATGATGTGTACTAAGCAAATACTTAATGAAGAATCTTATAAGTAACTCATTTTACAATGGACAATAGATGGAAATGTCTGTTTTACAAGATCAGTTTCCTATGTGTTATTTTAATTTGTTTCACCACATAAACAAGAAACATCTCAAACAGTAAATGGCATTCTTCAAACACAAAGAATCAGTGTCCCCTGAGCTGATGCTTCTGCCAAGGACTGACCTCAGTGTCCTTCAGTCCTTCAACAGAAACCTGGTGCTAAATGACCATTTTCTCTCCTTAATTCTATTCTACATTTCTAAACAATTCTGCAGATTCAACTGCGTTAATAGATCACATGTTGATTTCTCATTCACTTATAGTCTTACTTTCATTTTTTGTTACCTACAGACTGATTTTGAAGCCAGATTCCACTATAGAGGTTAATGTTGCCAATAATTGTATTTAACGGAGAGCATGGTTTCCAAGACTCTGTTCAGATCAAGAATCTTATTTCTGTCAGACACATATGTTAGTATAAATTACTTGTGTTGACAGGTAGAAATACTGTCATGTTTACTTTACTGTATATATCAATAATATTTGCAATAAGTACATAACCCCTATTAATTATTCTAATGTTATTAACCTATTTGTTTTTGAAATTATACTCTTTAAAAAATCACTAAATTATTAACTCATTTCAGAATACATTTTCTCATACAGAATGCAAAGATTTTTCTTTATCTTTTATTGCTTTAGCTACTAACATGAGACAGAAATTAATCTGATTTATTATTATTATTATTATTATTGTTGTTATTATTTCTTTTTGAGACAGAATCTCCCTGTAGCTCCGGCTGTCTTGGAACTTGCTCTGTAGACCAAGCTGGCCTTGAACTCTGAGATCCGCCTGCCTTTGCCTCCCAAGTGTTAAGATTAAAGGTGTGCGCCACCACACTCAGCTAACTGATTTATTTTTTTATAAACTTTTTACTGATGTCATATTGCAAATCGAGATGCAATGAGGTTAATCAGGGGAAAACAAAGAAAAGTTTGTTACTTACCATATTCCAGGTACGTTAGACGTGTGCTAGCAATGTCAGTGAAACAATTTTTCAGACTTCTATAATTTGACAGATAATTTCCTTAAATATTACAGATTATTTTTAGGGCATTTGCTTACATATTACTCTATAAGATTTGTAGCATAAACTACAATGATAGCACAGCTGTCATTGTAGATAATTTTCTTAAATATTACAGATTATTTTTGACAGATAATTTCCTTAAATATTACAGATTATTTTTAGGGCATTTGCTTACATATTACTCTATAAGATTTGTAGCATAAACTACAATGATAGCACAGCTGTCATTGTAGATAATTTTCTTAAATATTACAGATTATTTTTGACAGATAATTTCCTTAAATATTACAGATTATTTTTAGGGCATTTGCTTACATATTACTCTATAAGATTTGTAGCATAAACTACAATGATAGCACAGCTGACAAACAAAAGTTTTAATGCAAAATCCTAAATTAGATTTCATTAATTAGACCGTATCATATATTAATATGTTTTAAAATGCCACTAGTAGCACTAAACTTGTAGCTGATAAAAACTCTCAGTGTTCTATGCTAGGCACTGATCTCAGTGTTACATGCACATATAAATACACGAGCAACTATTATTCATAGTGATATATATGTGTGCATATATACCTACATATATGTATACACATGTCTGTATCATTAAGAAGATACATTTTATATTTAAAGAGTATACACAGAACATATAAATATGCATGTAACTAAGTATATAAACATATTTGTAGTTTACAGAAGCATAGATACAGATATTCTTTTTTAAAAATGTTTTTATTAAAGTTCCGTGCATTTCATACACTTCTTAGTCAAATTTAGACCCAGTCCCCCTTCCATGCCCCCCACCGTGCCAGAGCTCATACATTCTTTTTCTCAGTCTTTTTAAAGTGTTTTGAAGCATAAGTTTACTGTTTCAGTCTTTGAACCGGTCTTTTTCTGTTTCTGTTGTTTCCCCCAATTTGTATTGCTCCAAAATATGAATATATACATGCCACACATATACCAAAATTATGATGTCTGAAAATAAACTATGGGTTAGTTCCAAAACATGTTTAGGGATTCACATTTTCACAGTAGAGTTGTATGCACATAAAAAGAAATATTACTTAACATTTCTGTGTTACATAGCAAGTTGATGTATTTTTTAAATTTTATTTATTATTTTTTATGTGTATGAGTATACTGTCTGTATGCAGGTTTGTGCACCCATGTCGTGCAAAGCTGCAGAGGTCAGAAGAGAGTGTCAGATTCCCCTGGAAATGGAGTTAAAGACGGTTCTTAACCGCCATGAGGGTGCTGGAAATTGAACCTGGGTCCTCTGCAAGAGCAGTCCTTGCTCTTAACTGCTGAGCCATCTCTCCAGCCCAAGTTGAAGTATTTTTAATGTACCTTTTTTGCGTTTTATTTTTTTATTTTTATTTTTTCTAAGATCTCAAGTCTTATATCTGAAGTACAATTAACCAAAGTTTTTGTTTTTTTCAAGTTCTGTTGAGGATCTGGTCCTCAGGGTCACTCGGGGTTTTTTTTTCCTTGAGAATGTCAATATTTATCTATCTAGCCATTAAGAAAGAACAATTCACAACTACAATTACTCTTAGAGTCTTGGGCAAATACTGTAAAACTGAGCTATATTCCCAGGCATCTCATTTTAAAGCATGCACCATAATTATTAAATATGTTTTTATATAATTGTGTCTGTTTCCCATTGGAATATAATTTTCATTTAAGGGTAATTATCTTGGTGTGTTCACTGCTACATCCTTGAGTGCCTGGAAAACTCTGAAATGCATCATAGTCATTCAGTTGGGTCTCATTTAATTACTGGGTGGAAGCTTAATTCTATATCTTTTAATCCTACTACTATTCACTGCACATCCATTTAAATACATAATTTATAAAAGAAATTATAATTTTATGAAGTGTACAGAGCAAAATATTTTATATAATGGTTACTTTAGTTGCCAGTTAAAGATTACCATACTTTTAAAAATTTTTAATTTTTTTTATTTATTTCTGTATGTGTATGAATGTACTGTCTGCATGCAAGTCTGTGCCCCCGTGTCGTGCAATGCCGCTGAGGTCAGAAGAGGGGGTGTCGGATTCCCCTGGAACTGGAGTTCTCCTGGAATTGGAGTTTCAGACGGTTCTCGGCCGCCATGTGGGTGCTGGGGATCAAACTCGAGTCCTCTGTAAGAGCGGTCGGCGCTCTTAACCACTAGGCCATCTCTCCAGCCCAAGATTACCATACTTTTTTTTTTTTTTATATATCTTTGTATGTGTATGAATGTACTGTCTGCATGCAGGTCTGTGCACCCGTGTCGTGCAATGCCGCGGAGGTCAGAAGAGGGTCTCGGATTCCCCTGGAACTGGAGTTCTCCTCGAATTGGAGTTACAGACGGTTCTTAGCCGCCATGTGGGTGCTGGGGATCTAACCCGGGTCCTCTGTAAGAGCGTCGGTGCTCTTAACCGCTAGACTATCTCTCCAGTCCCAAGATTACCATACTTTTATCATATACTGAAGAATCATTTTCTATATTGACAATGTTTAAATAAGGTATCTTGACCATCTCATCTTTTTTTATATATATATATTTTTTTATTGATGTTTTGTGTATTTCATACATCATTTTCCAATTCAGTTCAGGCATATATCCCCTTCCCTTCCCCCCACCCCTACCCATCCCAACCATGCATTCTGCACATAACTTTTCTGCGTCTTTTTTCTGTTTTTTTTTTTGTTGTTTTGTTTGTTTGTTTTCATTTTTTTTTAACAGTAGGTGATAACTGTGAGTACAAGCACCTTCATGTAAAACCAATTTACAAGCAGTTGTGGCCCAAACCACACAGCTCATGGGTTTCACCATCCAGCAGGGGGGGGGCTGTATGTTCAATCAAGTTGATCAAATGAGTGTCCAGTCTATATTGCTGTAGTTTCACCATTCACCCAATCGTAGCCTTACATTCTACCAACCCTCTTCCTCAGATTGTTCCTTAGGCTTAGAAAAGGGGCGCAGGTGGATGAGAAGCAAACAGTCTACTTTCTCTGGAGCTGTTGTCTTGGTCTCTAGTCAATTCTGGTTGTTTCTTTCATGGGCTGCCAGCTTGTCCAGGCTAACCTTTCAATCCTACTAATGAAGCACATGCAATTAAGATATATAGGTACTTAAACAGTATAATATATATAGCCTTTCAATCTTACAAATGAAGCACACGCATTTAGATATATAGGATTTAAACGTACTAATTGTTATGGTAGGTTACCTTGGTATAGGACAAGATGTTTGGATGGTAGGCTAATCCATGAATTACATTTTCTTCTGTTAAGTATGAAGGGTCTTCGTGTGGTTTATAACGTCTCCTAACCATTAGAGGATGTAAGCTTGTGGCATCAGCCGTGGGTTATTCCTCAAGGAGAGAGTAATAGCCAATTAGATTTGGGATATACAGACATATGGCTGCCACTGCTGCACAGTTTTTCCAGGCAGATGAGGTGTAGCTGG
Organism: Rhizomys pruinosus; assembly: GCA_009823505.1. Lineage (NCBI taxonomy): Eukaryota > Metazoa > Chordata > Mammalia > Rodentia > Spalacidae > Rhizomys > Rhizomys pruinosus. The sequence goes on from VZQC01005846.1 coordinate 1,791,949, forward strand.
TGCTGACAGAGGAGTCTTGCTTGACTCAAGGAGACCTATATTTGCTTAAGTGGCCTTTAGTAACACTCTCTGGCATTCCAGAGACCATCTGTATACTTGCAAGTGGGTCTCCATACATCTTTCCCATGTTTTATATCAGTCTTCAACAGCAGGGCCTTATCACCTCTCTTCCTGCAGATATCCCAGTTTGGAGGCAAGGAGCCTTTACCTTTTGTGGGGGCTTGGATACCTGGCCAACATCTCCTTGGCAGAATAATCCATTGTTGATATCAGAGCTCCTGTTTTATATATTTTGCTTAAGTGCATAGCTTAAGGAGACTTTACTTTATATTTGGTTCTGAAAAGAGAATAATCACCCTCACAGTTTCTATGTCCATTAGTCAATCAAGAAGGCAGTTCTACTGATTTTACAAGAGAATACCTCTATAACAGCTGGCTCCAATCTACAGCTGGAGAACGACTCATCATCATCATATTCTCCTTATTCTATGGGGGGGAGTTAAGAAAGTCTCTTGATTAAAACCTTTGCGACACCTAGAAAGGTAAGCTTCATTAGGATTCATTAAAATTGTTGGTTACCAGTAGGATCCAGAGAGGGGCCTGGTGTCTTGCAGAAATCTGAGGCATTTCTTCCTTCAATGCCCAGAGGAGTAATCCTTCTGCTGGGACTTTTTGGTACTTCCTACTCCTTGCAAGCTGCATTTTCTTTTCTCAGCCTTTAGTTGGTGATACTCTGGCCTGTTAGAACATACAAATTCCTTTCCCATAGTTTTAAGATTTGGATTGCCAGGTTTTTTTGACAAAAAGTTTTCATATTTATATATATCCCCATTTTTATTTTAGGTTTTTATTTTTGGACCCATGAGTCTCAAGAAAGCAGTTGTAGTATATATACCTATAGGGTGGCGTCAAGGCACAGCTTTCATCAAGTTCACCATGCTGTTTTGGGTTACTGTATGTGATTAAACTTGGGAAAAAACTTTATTTTTAGATTAAATCATCCTATAGGTGAACGAGAGTGTTACCAGGTCATACTATATGACAGCATAATTATAGAGAAAATTTGTTTATACCAATCCCAAAGTAATTGTTATATCAGTTTTTAATTAAAAGCTAATGTGGAACAGCAGTTTTATCACCAATTAAGTCAATGCATTACTGTTTTTTATCAGCCTTTAAACCAATGTTGATTAATATACACATGTTTACTTTATACTAAGTCCTAAACACCATGTATCCTGTAGACAGAGTCTGGGCAAAACCTGGATACTTGTTGAACTCACGTCAATTAAATATGCACCAATCGAATGTACACCGTGTCCCTCTCCACCCTCCTCCCACCCTTCCAGTCACCATTTCAGTCAGTTTTTCTGATGCTATTTTGTTGTTCTTTTAATATGCATCCTCTCCACAAAGAAATATTTATAACTGGGTTATTGGTACTGAGCATCCACATGATGCCAAGTGCTGGAGAGGGTGGGGGAAAGGGGAAACGACTCATTCATTGCTGGGTGGGAATGTAACTTGTGCAGCCACTATGGAAAACAGTGTGGAGAACCTTAGAAGACTCAAATGATCCTGCCATTTGACCCAGTCATACCACTCCTGGGTATATCCCACAGGACTCATCTTACTTGCCGAGAGTACAACACAGCTATATTTATTGCCGCTCTGTTCATAATAGCAAAAAACTGGAATCAACCCAAGTGCCCCTCAACTGATGAATGGATAGACAAAATGTGGTACATGTACACAATGGAATTCTATGCAGCAGTAAAGAAAGACAACATCATAAACTTTGCAGGCAAATGGATGGAGCTAGAAGACATCATGTTAAGTGAAGTAACACAGTCCCAGAAAAACAAACGACCATCTCATCTTTTTATAGTGTAAAAGAAACTCACAAATTATTTATTTAAATTTTTTTAAATATGGGGAAATATTCTAAATCTATAATATAATTGTTCAATGTATGAGAAGACATCTGTATTTAATGTGGATAAATAAAGATAAAATACAATAAAATTGTACAAATGCAGAAAAACCTGACATTTGGAATCAGTTAATTCAAAGCCTGTTTGTATTTTCCAAATCTCCATTGTGAATTAATTCCATGATCAAAAAGTAAGGTGGAAATGAGAAAAGATAATAAGATCACCCTAAAAATTTTTCTGCTATAAACTGATAAATGCAGAAAATAATTTGGCAGAGATTGAGACCAATAATATGAGTGTTAGAACAATTGCTAAGCTGTTTAGTTGTGAGATATAAAAGACTCTCCAATGGATCAAATCATGAAAGAGGCTGGAGGGGACTTCATTTCCTCTGAGTATGGAAGGAAGGTGCCTGTGCCTTCCACTTGGAATCAAGACACAATGGCAATGGATCAAAGAAATTTAACAAACGATTTTTTTTCACTAGGAAAGATGTTGAACAAAAACATAGTAAAGAATAATGGCCAGGGGAATTTAAGAGGACAGAGAAGATATAAAATGTGCAGGGCAGCAGAACTGGAGAACATGCTAAGCCTAAGATAATGTAGCATGCTCAGAGTCTTGAATTCTCTGTAGAAAATGGGAATAGGAAGCAAGAAAATTATTTCTAAGGCTATGAATAATTATTTTTGGACTAGTTGGCAAATGTAATTCCACTAACTTAAAGTAAAATATTTAATAAATGCTTTCCCCAATTTGGATCTCTGAGCAAATAATTGATAGAATCTTTAACCATATGCAGTGATTTGCATATGAGTCTTTACTTTCTAGTCAATGTATGCTGTAACTTCTCTTAGTACAAAGAAGACTTGGTAAATCTTTCATTTTATCTAAAGTTTATGCTATTTGCACTCGATTACAAAGCACGTGTAGCATTTTCACTTAACATAAGGCGTATCTTACCTCATATGGTGGATCAAGCAAACTTGAAAATGAACTTAATTGAATATAAAGTATGCTAAAGACAAAATTTATAAAATCTGTATCATTGAGCTATGTGAGGTGGCACACGCCTTTAATCCTAGCACTCGAAAGGCAGAGGCAGGCAGATCTCTGTGAGTTCAAGGCCAGCCTGGTCTACATAGTGAGCTCCAGGCCAGCTGGGGCTAAAGGGAGACAGACCCTGTCTCAAAAAGACCAAAAAAGAAAAAGAAAATCTGTATCATGCAGGATGTGGTGGCTCAGGCCTTTAATCTGAGCACAGAAGCAGGCAGATTTCTGTGAATTCAATTCAGCCTGGACCAAATAGGAAATTCTAAGCCAGCTGGGGCTACAGGGAGACCCTGTTTCAAAAAGACCAAAGAATAAAAATAAATACAAATTAAAGCTGTATTATTAATTTGTTACAGGAATAGTTCTATAAACCAAAGACAATGAAACAATTTAAACATTTTTTCTTATATTTGCAATGTGACTTTCCTAGTTACCCCTAGAATTGGAACACATATTTCATAAGACAGTAACTTGCTTCTTTGATAGTTGAGCAATATTTCTTAAATCATTGTGCTGCTTACAGGTGGATTTAATGAACATGAAAATTTTCCCAACAGCTAGAAATTCAAAATCTCTCTCTCTTTTTATGTGATGATAACAGAATAATTAAAAATGACAACCTAAGTTCTGTTATTTGGGGGCAGTATAATTGAAAATTAGATTGGTTGAATTAATTCATCATATAATATTTTGATGATGTTTAGGATGGCAATACAAAAGCTCAGAGTTGTAACATCACATACAGTCAAATGACTATTGTGGAGAGGCCACTCTCTAATATTGTGACCATATATTGTCATTGTCATTGTCATCATAATTCTGGTGTATCAAACTCAGTAGATCTGCAATGACAGAGTTTAAAATTATAATGACTTTGAGAATTTTATCTTACTTTAATATATAGCCTATACAATGAATAAGACACTGACATGTCATTCCCAAATTAAAATTACAATATAACTTAGTATGCCTTATTTTATCAAAACTTGCATTGATGCCGGGCGTGGTGGCGCATGCCTTTAATCCTAGCACTTGGGAGGCAGAGGTAGGCAGATCTTTGTGAGTTCAAGGCCTGCCTGGTCTACAGAGTGAGTTCTAGGACAGCTGGGGCTACACGGAGACCCTGTCTCGAAAAGAAAAAAAAAAAAAAAACTTGCATTGAAAAATTGAAAGCCAGGCGTGGTGGCATATGCCTTTAATCCTAGCACTTGGGAGGCAGAGGCAGACGGATCTTTGTGAGTTCAAGGCCAGCTTGATCTACAGAGTGAGTTCCAGGACAGCTGGGGCTATAGGGAGACCCTGTCTGAAAAAGACCCCCCAAAAATTGAAATGTAGTGTTCCTTATATTATAATTATAATTGTACAGTAATAATATATGCTCTCTGGGCTTCTCAGCATCAGTGTCTCTGATTGCTACCTTTCATCTAAAATTGGATGCTTGGGTGTTACAGTGATGGCTCAGTGTTTAAGAGCACTGGCTTTCTTCCAGAGGACCTGGGTTCAATTCCCAGCACTCACATAGTGGCTAACATTCATGCCTAATTCCCGTTCCAGAGGATCTGATGCTCTCTTCTTGTTTTTGTGTGCTTTGTACAGCACAGGTGCTATTTATATATATATCATATATATAATATATATTATATATATTGCAGGCAAAACATTAGTACAAATAATAAATTTTAAAAAGTTGGATATTCTCTTTAGAATGCTGGCCATACCCTGATACATGGCCATTGTGCTGCTCACAGTTTTTATTTTATTATAATGTTACAGTTTTTATTATCTTACCAACTTGCCTTGCTACACTTATAAAATCCTTCAGAGTTGGGCTTTATGTTTGAGGTAGTATTTGTTACCTACCAAAAGCTGAACCAATGCAATGTTTTGGTAGAAGAGTCTACCCTTACCCCCATACTTCAGTCAGTCCAGGAGAAAGTGGTATAACTCTTGTTTCAGGGTAGAACATGGCCTATAATTATATGTTACAGTTACCTTCTATTCATGTAACTGGCTTAAGCATTGATGGTAGGTACAGTGCTAGTCAAGAAGTCAGCAAAGCCTTTTGGGTGATGTTCTGAGAGTTCCATTAAACCTTAAAAATAGAACACAGGAAAGAATTACACTATCCTGTCCTCCTTGAAGAGAATCTCCTTTCCATGAATCATAACTGTGGTGACAACTTGGCAACCATGAGAAAGATGGCCAGAGGGATAGAAAAAGAAACTGCATTCTTCTTTACATTCATTGCTGAAATCCCATCTTTTGGTTATAAAAGATGTTTGACTTCCATTATAATAATTAAGCATATTTTATTAGGGTGTTCTGAATCCTGAAGTCAGAGGTATCCTAAATAGCATAGGTTATTTTTCTACTACATTGAGTTAGTCTTCAAATATGTTAAATGAATAATAAAATTGAGTTTCAATCTCATATAATGTGAAGATTAAATAGGATAATTCAGCAAAAATATTATCTTATGCATTGGGGAAACACATTATAGGATTTCGGAAATAATGACTGCAATGGGAATGTCCAATAATCAGAGCTCTGGTAAGTAAAGTATATTACAAAGATGAAAGATAGACTCTATGGTGAAGTGTATTAAAAAGATGATGGGTGAACTCAATAAAGCATTTATCTTTTGTTTTATGAAGAATGCCATGCAAAAGTGAGAAAGAGAAAAAGCAGAATATTCAATTGCTGTTATTTAAGTTTTCAGTAATGATTGGAAGGCATGGTCCACTGCACAAAGCAAATCTCATGTCATTCTTTTGATTGGATATTAAGTGATAAGGCCTAAAATTTGTTCCTAAACTTTCCTTTCTGACATTGAGATTGAATTAATACTTTTAGTTCTGACCCCTGTGGTTCTTTTCCACACACTGATTCATAAAGAGCAGAACAGTGGAGAGCACCAGGTAGATACTACACTGAGCTCTTCACAAAGGAAATATTGCACAATGTTCGGACTGAGCCTCTTTCTGTGTAAGTCAAATATCATCATCTCCTTTGACCATTACCAGTATGGAAGAAAGAGTTTACATACGTGACAGACAGCCTTGAAATTTTGTTTGCAGCTACATAGAAAATTGAAAATAGTCACATGTAAGAGACAAGTGATTTCTATGCAAATTTCTCTAGAGTGTTTATTAATCCAATTATTTTCATCAGAATGCTTATGAGTTTCCTTGGTAATTTAAAAATAAATGATAACTGGGAAAAATAATAAATAATGGCTTCATCGGAAATAAAATTAGAAAATTATATTTCATTTCAGAAACATTTTTCCTCTGTGACTGGACTAGTAGTCTCAATTATTGTTGCAAGAAAGTGTTTTTTGTAATGTGTTCATATATTATAGTGAAATCCTTCAACATAAATTACCAAATAAAAAGTAAAATGACTGGAATAATTATTTTTGGACATTAAATGAGTGAATTTCCATCTTCCTTACCTTTCGCAGTCTACGTTGCCTGGTGAAGAGTAAATCCTCAGGAACTGCAATTCATTCCCTCATTTGTGCAGCCCACTTACTCGTTCAAAAATTATTTATTAAATTTTATACACACTCAAGAATTATGCTAGCCACTGATGAGGATGCAGGAGGAAGAAGATGCAATTGTGAGCTCAGGAGGATGTACTGGTGACGGAGTTTACATTCTCTCTGTAGAAGGAATGAGGTGAGGGGACTGACTGAAGCATCAGCAAACTTCAACAGACTTTTCTGAGATTTTCAAATACAAGGAGTCACTGAAGAAAACCATCAGGCACTTATTTTGGCTTTCATATACACCACTGTTTTCACACCTGCCTTTCTTTGATGAGCTTATAACATGGTAACTAGAATATTATAGGTCAAAATGATCTAGTATTAGTTAGAAATAAAATTGCAGTTCTAGTTGCTAAGCAGTTTATTAGCATATAGTTTTCCCAAGAGCTAATATGAACATATTATATGAAAAATTAGCATTAAGAAAATATTACAATTTATTCAATTTATTTTAAACTTCTAGAAACTTCTAGGAAATATATTTATGGTTTACATTGGTATTCAATTATATCATGAGTAGTCTGTCTATGTGTGAATGTTTATACATAGGATGATGGAGCACAGATGCTTTGCAGAAAGCTGTGGTGGCTGATTGAATAGATTCCAGGAACAATGACATGTTATCAAGGGAAATATATTGAAAATGAAGTATTAAAGACAGAAAAAAGTGGAACAGACTCGATTTTTTAAAAAGGAAATCAGAGAATAGCAGAAAACTGTTTACACAGGTGGGAAGACCAAGCTTAGCTGGTCCCAAAGTCAGTGAGGATGACAGGGTTGGGAGAGTGCTGAATAAATGAAAGAAGAAATATTTGATGAACGGAGTCATCAAAGACTTATGAGATGACTGGTGAAAAGAACCTAGTCTTTCTCTTTTATGAGCTATGTTTTACTCATGCTGAAACATTTCTGGAGATGCTCTCCACTAGATAATTCATATATTTTAAAATTTGTGATGAAAATGTAAGAGAGGCACAGTGTAGGTGAACTGCTTCTTGATGCTGCTGTGGCCAAAGAACTAGTCAGAATCCCACACGGAGCAGAATAGGTTCTCCTGGTTCATGGCTACTGGAAGGGGGCAGAGGAGACAACGTGAAATTCGACTTCCTGGAGAGAAGACCTGCACAAATAAGGCAGCAGCCCTTTGAAACAACGTCCTCTATATTCTTCCTACGGAAAAGACTTGGGGGTGAAACAGCAGCTAACTTCAAAAGACTCGGTGTTTTCTGAGATTTCCTAATAGAATGAGTCACAGAAGAAAACTGTCAGCCACTTATTTATTTTGGCTTTCATATACACCACTGTTTTCACACCTGCCTTTCTTTGTTTAGATTTTAACATGGTAAGTAGAGTATGACAGAAAAATGATGAGATAGTAATTAGAAATAAAAGTGTAGTTCTTGCTGATAAGAGATTTGTTAGGATCTAGTTTCCCTAAAAGGTAATATTTACACATTAACAATATGACATGAAGAATTAGTACAAATAAAAACATTATAATGTACCTTTATCTTCTAGAAACAACTGTTTATGCTTAACATTGCTATCTAATTATATCATGAACAGTTTGTCTATGTGTGAATGTCTATATACTTTTATTAAGTAGTAGTCCATAGAAATGTGAAGCACTGACGTCAAAACAGTTTCCCATAATGCTTCCACAGTGCCTATGCCACATACAAGAATGTAGTTATCATAAATCATTACACGGAGAGTTCACAATTACAAGGTTATTGAATATGATATGGATGAAAACAATGCCTCAGGGACAGCTCAGTTAGTACAGTGCTTGCCCTGTAAGTATGAAAACCTGAAGTTGATTTCTCTGAACCCACATAAAAAAACACAGGAGGTGGTGTGATTACAATCGGGGCTGGAAAGTTGGAGACAGAAGGGTGTCTAGGAATCAGTGGCCATCCAGTATAACCTAATAGGTGAGTTCCAGGCCAGGGAGAGACTGTCTCTACAAAAACATGGCAGATGGCACTGAGGAATGAGAGACAAACGTACACACAAATCATAGACGAACCCAGGTACGTTTCTATGCCCTCCATCCCAAGTCACTTCTGACAAAAGTAGTTTTGATCATGACTTAGAATATGATCATGCATTTTGTACTTTGTACTTCTATATTTGATTTTAGTAAAAATTCTGACACAAATAATAAAGTATATAAACAAACAAGGCAAGCCAGAGGAATCTTCTTTGGAATTGTTTTCTAATTATAAAATAACAACGGTGTGAACCTGGGCTCACTAAAGGATGCATAGATCTTGGAAATGTATCAAATCTTGGCCAGAGCAGTTTAGTCACAGAGAAGGAAAGCCATGAGAAAGATTATTTATTAAAGCCAGGTGTATGGCTGGAGAGATGCCTCAGTGGTTCAGAGCACTGGCTGCTCTGCCGGAGGACTTATGTTTGGTACTCACCACACACAGCAGCAGCGTATAGCCCTCTGAACCTCCAGCTCCAGGGAATCTGAGGTCCTCATCTGGTCTGTGGATGTTGCACAACTTATGCACTTACACATGTGCAGGCAAAACTTTCATACACATAAAGAATAGCTAAATAAAAAATAATTAAAATCCAGATGTATTCAGGAGCATTCCTAGCACTCATTAAGCATACCATTTTATATATTAATATGTAACTGTTGTGTCTTTATAGGATTTATCAACTGAAATGATCAATTTCACAAATTGCATCACATAGAGGAGAAAAGAAATGCACTACAAACCAGGAGCAGATAAGGAGAGCAGGCTGCTGAGTGGAAGGTCCTCCTTCGGACTCTCGCTGCTTCCTTGGACAAGCTGCTTAGTGTCTATTGGACCCAGGTTCCTGAATCATAACATGAACGGCTTAGCTACATTATTGTTAAGATCAAATCTTCCAGGCTGGAGAGATGGCTCAGAGCTTAAGAGCACTGGTGCTCTTGCAGAGGACTGGGGTTCAAATCCCATCACCCACATCAGGGCTAACAACCATTGATAACTCCAGTTCCAGGGGATCAGACAGCCTCTTCTGGCCTCCATGGGCATTGCACATGGGTGAACATGCATGAAATACACTCAGGCACATAAAATAAAAATAAATAAAATTAAAAAATTAAAAAATCAAATCTTCAAAAACTGTTTAAGATTTTAAATTTATATTTTTCACAAGGGGTAGCACTGTTTGCCAACTTCCAGTGGAGAATTACAAAGCTCATTAAAATAATGCTGGGCCTTGAGGGCGGGACCCGGGCGCTGGGCCAGAGGGTCCGGAGAGTCCGGCGGCCAGGGCGGCTGCGCCTTTGGGCAGGATACCCAGAAGCCACCTGGTTCAGGTGACCCCTCAGACAAAGTATAGATATTCATACATTGAGGGACCCTTCCTATACAACACACATTATAAGCATACTGCCACATTCTGTCTTAAATAAAATCAGTTTGTATTTAAAACTTTAGTTTGGACTTTAAATTTACTTGCCTAAAATTGACTAGTCTGATTGCCAAGTATCTTTATTTGATAATTTTGTATATATCAAATCAGAAATGTATAGGAATAATTTTCAATGAGAGCATTTAAATGTGGTAACTTTTATAAAAATATTAAGATGAGTGAACTGAGCATAATTATATATTTTATAAGCATATAACTGAGTTAATGCACATTATTTTGAAAACAGTTTATTTAACTTACTGTTTGGCCAAAAAGGGGATTGCAACATTATTTATTCATTCTGCCAAAAATATCCAGTGTAAAAGACAGAGATATTGGAGCATGCGAACAGCAGCTAAGTGTGCAGATATCCTAAAAGCATTAGGATTGAAAATATGCTAAAGTTCTGGAGCTGGAGAGATAGCCTAGCGGTTAAAGGCACCGACTGCTCTTGCAGAGGACCCAGGTTCAATCCTCAGCACCCACATGGCAGCTGAGAACCATCTGTAACTCCAATTCCAGGAGAATTCCAGTTCCAGGGGAATCCAACAACCTCTTCTGATCTCCGCGGCATTGCACAACATGGGTACACAAACCTACATGCAGACAGTACATTCATACACATAAAAAATAAATAAATAAAATTAAAAAAATATGCTAAAGTTCTTAGCCACTTTCCCTGAATTACAATTTGCATGGTAGTTCACCCAGCTTGCTGCAAGCACATTAGATCCAATTATGAGTATAATGTCTTCATAATGTTTAGCACTACTGTTTAATCTATCACTGCCATAGCAAATTTATTTAAAATTAGTAGCTTGAAAAAGATCCGAGTATATTATCTTCCAGTCATAGTACATAGAAGTCCAAAATGACTTTTATTGTTCTAAAATAAAGGAGTCTGGAGGTTGCAGATGGCAATCCATTGCCTCAATTTCCTCCTTTTCTTTTTTTTATTTATTTATTATATTTTTTTTTTTTTTTTTTTTCTTCCTTTTTTCTGTATTCTCTTTCATGCACTATCAAGCTTTTAGACATTTTTCCCCTTCTCCCCCATCCCCACCCATCCCAGATCATGCATTCTGCCATACTGGTCCTGCATCTTCTCTCATCATTTTTTTTTCCATTTTTTATTTTTTTTTTATGAGTACAAGCATCCTTCATGTAAAACCAATTTGTAAGCAGTTGTGCCCATACCCACACAGCCCTTGGCCCACCATCCAGCAGGGGGGCTTGTATGTTTCAATCAAGTTGATCAAATGAGTGTCCAGGCTATATTGCTGTAGGTTCACCATTCACCCAATCACACCGCCCTTACCTATCTCCACGCCCCCTCTTCTGCAGATTTTCCCTAGGCTTAGACAATGGGCACTGGTGGATGAGAAGCAAACAGTTTTACTTTTTCTGGAGCTGCTGCCTTGGATTCTGGTCACTTCTGGCTGTTTTTTTTTTTTGTTTTTTAATGGGCTGACAGTTTTTGTCCAGGAATAACCTTTCGATCCTACCAATTAAGCACAAGCAATTAGATATATAGGTATTTAAACAGTATTAATTGTTATCATAGGTTATTTGGTATAGACACAAGTGTTTGGATGGTATTAATCCATGAATTACATTTTTTTTCTGTTAATATGACAGGGTCTTACTGTGGCTTATAACATCTCCTAACCACTGAGAGGCTAAAGCTTGTGGCATCAGCCATGGGTTATTCCTCCAAGGAGAGAGTCAATAGCTAATAGATTTTGGATATACAGGCATATGGGCTCTGCTGCACAGATTTTCCAGGCAGGTGAGGTGTAGCTGTTGCTGATGGAAGAGTCTTGCTTGACTCAAGGAGACCCACATTTTGTTTTATTGGTAAGTGGCTTTGTTAACACTCTCTGGTATTCCAGAGACCATCTGTACACTTGCATGTGTGGGTCTCGATAAGTCTTTCCACATGTTAACATCAGGTCTCACAGCAGGGCCTTATCCCACTCTTCTTGCAGGTATCCCAGTTTGAGGCAAGGAGCCTTACCTTTTGTGGGGGCTTGATGATATGATTGTCACCTAAGGGATGCTAAGAACTCCACCAAAAACTCCTAGAAATGATTAAGAGCTTCGGTAAAGTGGCAGGTTCCAAAATAAACTAGAAAAATCAGTAGCCTTTCTTATACACCAACAACAACAAGCAACTGAAATGAGTACAGAGGAAACCTTCCCACTCACCAATAGCCTCAAAACAATAAAATACCTAGGAACAAACCTAACCAAAGACACCAAGGATCTCTACAACAAAAATTTCCTCCTTTTCTTAAGGCAGCCCACATACCATAGCTACTGGCTGCTTCATTCAAAGCCTGATGACCAGGTGATTCTCGCTGTGACTTCTCCGATTCCTTATCAACATTTAATGGATGCTTGTGATTGCACCAGGCCCATGTGTATAATCCAGAGTATTTTACCATCTCCAAGTAAGTAGTTAACAACTATTTCCTACCTGAAATCTTAATTCCCACTCACTGTGGGAAAACAAGTGGATAGATTCTGAACATTGGGGTGCTGCATCTTTGAAGAACTGCGATTTCCTCCATCAAAACTACAACTTTTTATTAATTTCTCTACTTGTTTTTCTATAGATAAGTGGAAAACATTAATCATGATTGTCTTTTTCTATTTACATGTCTTATGCTTTGCTGTGGTTTCCAGTTCCAGGCTAGTGCTATTCCTCTATGCTAATTAAGTTTAGAACAATTTGAGGTTTACAGAGAAGTTGAACAAAAGGATATCTGTGCATCAGCTTTATGAATGCTGGGAACAAAACAGAAAAAGTGAGTAATGTAGACATATTGATATAACACACCAGGCTTCAGGTATGAAGCTGTCTGAACTAGGAAATGGCCTACCCATTCAGCTTATTGGGATATTTGTGTGTGTGTGTGTGTGTGTGTGTGTGTGTTTGTGTGTGCGTGTGTTTAGTGATTAATGTTTTAAAATACTCTCAGTAGTCGCTGACGTTGTTGGCACCGCCTTAACCAAGCACTCAGGAGCTATAAGTGTGGGATGGATCTTATGATTTCAGGCCAGCCTGGTCTACAGAAGCGAGCACCAGGGACAGCTTGGTAACTAAAGGGAGAACTGGCCTCAAAAATATACCAAAAAAGAGAAAGAAAATTAAATATTTCCCAGTAACTTCACAAAATCTATACAGAAGTACAAAACCAGCCCCCCAACTATCCTCATTTAAAATTGGCAAAAGATGTAAGTATACGTGTTTCTTTTTACATGTTTTCATTTTCATTTTGTATGTTTGCCTGCATGTATGTAAGTGTACCCGTGTATGTGAAAGTAGTAATTTGTTTTTTTGTTTTTCAAAAGAAGACATAGCATAAGCAAAATGAAGAAATTAGTGCACAGCATAGTTATCATTAAATTTTCAGAGAAATGTAAAGCACGGAGAGCTATAACTTTATACCTGTTGGATGCTATGGTCAAGAGCTCTAGAGATAAGTGTTGGTGAGAGTACAGAGAGGGTGCAGAATGTTTAAAGTATGGTTTTACAGCCTAGTTACTTACATGTGGCATACTATGTCTATAATTGGTACATTTTCAATTATTTTCATAGACNTAGAAGAAAAAGTTATCCCCAAACCTAGTTTTCAGGCACACAGGGCAATTCTTTTTTCCTATATAAACATGAGATATGAAATATATGACAGCATTATTTTAATGAGCTTTGTAATTCTCCACTGGAAGTTGGTAAACAGTGCTACCCCTTGTGAAAAATATAAATTTAAAATCTTAAACAGTTTTTGAAGATTTGATTTTTTAATTTTAATTTTATTTATTTTTATTTTATGTGCCTGAGTGTATTTCTGCATGTTCACCCATGTGCAATGCCCATGGAGGCCAGAAGAGGTGTTGGATCCCCTGGAACTGGAGTTATCAATGGTCGTTAGCCCTGATGGGTGTGGGGATTTGAACCCCCGTCCTCTGCAAGCGCACCAGTGCTCTTAAGCTCTGAGCCATCTCTCCAGCCTGGGAAGATTTGATCTTAACAATAATGTAGCTAAGCCGTTCATGTTATGATTCAGGAACCTGGGTCCAATAGACACTAAGCAGCTTGTCCAAGGAAGCAGCGAGAGTCCGAAGAAGGACCTTCCACTCAGCAGCCTGCTCTCCTTATCTGCTCCTGGTTTGTAGTGCATTTCTTTTCTCCTCTATGTGATGCAATTTGTGAAATTGATCATTTCAGTTGATAAATCCTATAAAGACACAACAGTTACATATTAATATATAAAATGGTATGCTTAATGAGTGCTAGGAATGCTCCTGAATAAATCTGGATTTAATTATTTTTTTTTAGCTATTCTTTGTTGTATGAAACGTTTTGCCTGCACATGTGTAAGTGCATAAGTTGTGCAACATCCACAGACCAGATGAGGACCTCAGATTCCTGGAGCTGGAGGTCTCAGAGGGCTCTACGCTGGCTGCTGTTGTGTGGTGATAGTACCACAACTGAGTCCTCCGGCAGAGCAGCCAGTGCTCTGAAACCACTGAGGCATCTCTCCAGCCATACACCTGGCTTTAATAAATAATCTTTCTCATGGCTTTCCTTCTCTGTGACTAAACTGCTCTGGCCAAGATTTGATACATTTCCAAGATCTATGCATCCTTTAGTGAGCCCAGGTTCACACCGTTGTTATTTTATAATTAGAAAACAATTCCAAAGAAGATTCCTCTGGCTTGCCTTGTTTGTTTATATACTTTATTATTTGTGTCAGAATTTTTACTAAAATCAAATATAGAAGTACAAAGTACAAAATGCATGATCATATTCTAAGTCATGATCAAAACTACTTTTGTCAGAAGTGACTTGGGATGGAGGGCATAGAAACGTACCTGGGTTCGTCTATGATTTGTGTGTACGTTTGTCTCTCATTCCTCAGTGCCATCTGCCATGTTTTTGTAGAGACAGTCTCTCCCTGGCCTGGAACTCACCTATTAGGTTACACTGGATGGCCACTGATTCCTAGACACCCTTCTGTCTCCAACTTTCCAGCCCGGATTGTAATCACACCACCTCCTGTGTTTTTTTATGTGGGTTCAGAGAAATCAACTTCAGGTTTTCATACTTACAGGGCAAGCACTGTCCTAACTGAGCTGTTCCCTGAGGGCATTGTTTTCATCCATATCATATTCAATAACCTTGTAATTGTGAACTCTCCGTGTAATGATTTATGATAACTACATTCTTGTATGTGGCATAGGCACTGTGGAAGCATTATGGAAAACTGTTTTGACGTCAGTGCTTCACATTTCTATGGACTACTACTTAATAAAAGTATATAGGACATTCACACATAGACAAACTGTTCATGATATAATTAGATAGCAATGTTAAGCATAAACAGTTGTTTCTAGAAGATAAAGGTACATTATAATGTTTTTATTTGTACTAATTCTTCATGTCATATTGTTAATGTGTAAATATTACCTTTTAGGGAAACTAGATCCTAACAAATCTCTTATCAGCAAGAACTACACTTTTATTTCTAATTACTATCTCATCATTTTTCTGTCATACTCTACTTACCATGTTAAAATCTTAAACAAAGAAAGGCAGGTGTGTGAAAAAAACAGTGGTGTATATGAAAGCCAAAATAAATAAGTGGCTGGACAGTTTTCTTCTGTGACTCATTCTATTAGGAAATCTCAGAAAACACCGAGTCTTTTGAAGTTAGCTGCTGTTTCACCCCCAAGTCTTTTCCGTAGGAAGAATATAGAGGACGTTGTTTCAAAGGGCTGCTGCCTTATTTGTGCAGGTCTTCTCTCCAGGAAGTCGAATTTCACGTTGTCTCCTCTGCCCCCTTCCAGTAGCCATGAACCAGGAGAACCTATTCTGCTCCGTGTGGGATTCTGACTAGTTCTTTGGCCACAGCAGCATCAAGAAGCAGTTCACCTACACTGTGCCTCTCTTACATTTTCATCACAAATTTTTTAAAAATATGAATTTATCTAGTGGAGAGCATCTCCAGAAATGTTTCAGCATGAGTAATAAAAACAATAGCATCATAAAAGAGAAAGACTAGGTTCTTTTCACCCGTCATCTCAAAGTCTTTGATGACTTTCATCAAATATTTCTTCTTTTCATTTATTCAGCATCTTCCCAACCCTGTCATCCTCACTGACTTTGGGACCAGCTAAGCTTGGTCTTCCCACCTGTGTAAACAGTTTTCGCTATTCTCTGATTTCCTTTTTAAAAAATCGAGTCTGTTCCACCTTTTTCTGTCTTTAATACTTCGTTTTCAATATATTTCCCTTGATAACATGTCATTGTTCCTGGAATCTATTCAATCAGCCACCACAGCTTTCTGCAAAAGCAGCTGTGCTCCCATCATCCTATGTATAAACATTCACACATAGACAGACTACTCATGATATAATGAATACCAATGTAACATAAATATTTCCTAGAAGTTCTAGAAGTTAAAATAAATTGAATAAATTGTAATATTTTCTTAATGCTAATTTTTCATATAATATGTTCATATTAGCTCTTGGGAAAACTATATGCTAATAAACTGCTTAGCAACTAGAACTGCAATTTTATTTCTAACTAATACTAGATCATTTTGACCTATAATATTCTAGTTACCATGTTATAAGCTCATCAAAGAAAGGCAGGTGTGAAAACAGTGGTGTATATGAAAGCCAAAATAAGTGCCTGATGGTTTTCTTCAGTGACTCCTTGTATTTGAAAATCTCAGAAAAGTCTGTTGAAGTTTGCTGATGCTTCAGTCAGTCCCCTCACCTCATTCCTTCTACAGAGAGAATGTAAACTCCGTCACCAGTACATCCTCCTGAGCTCACCAATGCATTCTTCTTCCTCCTGCATCCTCATCAGTGGCTAGCATAATTCTTGAGTGTGTATTAAAATTTAATAAATAATTTTGAACGAGTAAGTGGGCTGCACAAATGAGGGAATGAATTGCAGTTCCTGAGGATTTACTCTTCACCAGGCAACGTAGACTGCGAAAGGTAAGGAAGATGGAAATTCACTCATTTAATGTCCAAAAATAATTATTCCAGTCATTTTACTTTTTATTTGGTAATTTATGTTGAAGGATTTCACTATAATATATGAACACATTACAAAAAACACTTTCTTGCAACAATAATTGAGACTACTAGTCCAGTCACAGAGGGAAAAAATGTTTCTGAAATGAAATAAATTTTCTAATTTTATTTTCCGATGAAGCCATTATTTATTATTTTTCCCAGTTATCATTTATTTTTAAATTACCAAGGAAACTCATAAGCATTCTGATGAAAATAATTGGATTAATAAACACTCTAGAGAAATTTGCATAGAAATCACTTGTCTCTTACATGTGACTATTTTCAATTTTCTATGTAGCTGCAAACAAAATTTCAAGGCTGTCTGTCACGTATGTAAACTCTTTCTTCCATACTGGTAATGGTCAAAGGAGATGATGATATTTGACTTACACAGAAAGAGGCTCAGTCCGAACATTGTGCAATATTTCCTTTGTGAAGAGCTCAGTGTAGTATCTACCTGGTGCTCTCCACTGTTCTGCTCTTTATGAATCAGTGTGTGGAAAAGAACCACAGGGGTCAGAACTAAAAGTATTAATTCAATCTCAATATCAGAAAGGAAAGTTTAGGAACAAATTTTAGGCCTTATCACTTAATATCCAATCAAAAGAATGACATGAGATTTGCTTTGTGCAGTGGACCGTGCCTTCCAATCATTACTGAAAACTTAAATAACAGCAATTGAATATTCTGCTTTTTCTCTTTCTCACTCTTGCATGGCATTCTTCATAAAACAAAAGATAAATGCTTTATTGAGTTCACCCATCATCTTTTTAATACACTTCACCATAGAGTCTATCTTTCATCTTTGTAATATACTTTACTTACCAGAGCTCTGATTATTGGACATTCCCATTGCAGTCATTATTTCCGAAATCCTATAATGTGTTTCCCCAATGCATAAGATAATATTTTTGCTGAATTATCCTATTTAATCTTCACATTATATGAGATTGAAACTCAATTTTATTATTCATTTAACATATTTGAAGACTAACTCAATGTAGTAGAAAAAATAACCTATGCTATTTAGGATACCTCTGACTTCAGGATTCAGAACACCCTAATAAAATATGCTTAATTATTATAATGGAAGTCAAACATCTTTTATAACCAAAAGATGGGATTTCAGCAATGAATGTAAAGAAGAATGCAGTTTCTTTTTCTATCCCTCTGGCCATCTTTCTCATGGTTGCCAAGTTGTCACCACAGTTATGATTCATGGAAAGGAGATTCTCCTCAAGGAGGACAGGATAGTGTAATTCTTTCCTGTGTTCTATTTTTAAGGTTTAATGGAACTCTCAGAACATCACCCAAAAGGCTTTGCTGACTTCTTGACTAGCACTGTACCTACCATCAATGCTTAAGCCAGTTACATGAATAGAAGGTAACTGTAACATATAATTATAGGCCATGTTCTACCCTGAAACAAGAGTTATACCACTTTCTCCTGGACTGACTGAAGTATGGGGGTAAGGGTAGACTCTTCTACCAAAACATTGCATTGGTTCAGCTTTTGGTAGGTAACAAATACTACCTCAAACATAAAGCCCAACTCTGAAGGATTTTATAAGTGTAGCAAGGCAAGTTGGTAAGATAATAAAATACTGTAACATTATAATAAAATAAAAACTTTGAGCAGCACAATGGCCATGTATCAGGGTATGGCCAGCATTCTAAGCGGAATATCCAACTTTTTTAAAATTTATTATTTGTACAAATGTTTTGTGATATTATATATCTTATATATATATATATATAATTATATATATATATATATATAGCACCTGTGCTGTGCAAAGACCCAAAACAAGAAGAGAGCGACTCAGATCCTCTGGAACTGGAATTAGGCATGACTGTTAGCCACTATGTGAGTGCTGGGAATTGAACCAGGTCCTCTGGAAAGAAGGCCAGTTGCTCTTAAACACTGAGCCATCACTGTAACACCCAAGCATCCAATTTTAGATGAAAGGTAGCAATCAGAGACACTGATGCTGAGAAGCCCAGAGAGCATATATTATTACTGTACAATTATAATTATAATATAAGGAACACTACATTTCAATTTTTGGGGGTTCTTTTTCAGACAGGGTCTCCCTATCGCCCAGCTGTCCTGAACTCACTCTGTAGATCAAGCTGGCCTTGAACTCACAAAGATTCCGTCTGCTCTTGCCTCCCAAGTGCAGGATTAAGGCATATGCCACCACGCCTGGCTTTCAATTTTTCAATGCAAGTTTTTTTTTTTTTTTGTCTTTTCGATTGACAGGTTCTTTTTTTTTAGCCCCAGCTGTGTCCAGAACTTCACTTCTGAGTACCATGACTGGCCTGGAACTACACATAAGTTCTGCCTGCATTGCCGCCTCCCTCGAAGTTGCTACGGATCAATGGCTGCGCCACCACGCCACGGATCAAGTGGCAATGTTTATGTGGAAAATAAGGCAGTGACTAAGGTATATATTTGTAATTTTGAGAATTTTTATACTGGGAATGACATGTCAGTGCCTTTAGTCATGTATAGGCATATATTAAAGTAAGATTAAACATTCTCAAAGTCATTAATTTTAAACCTCTGTAACTATGAGATCTACTGGTTTGATACCACCATATGAGACTGAGTGAACAATGACAATACAATGATAATTGGTGCAAAACAATAAATTAGAGAGCTCGCCTCTCGACAATGTCATTTGACCTGTATGTGATGTAACCAGCTCTGAGCTTTTGTATTGCATCCTAACACATGCATCAAAATTATTATATGTATGAATTAATTCAACCAATCTAATGTTCAATTTAGTACTGCCCAACCCATAATAACAGAACTTCAGGGTTGTCATTTTTAATTATTCTGTTATCATACTACCATAAGAGGAAAATTTAGAGAGAGAGAGATTTTGAATTTCTAGCTGTTGGGAAAATTTTCATGTTCATTAAATCCACCTGTAAGCCAGCACAATGATTTTAAGAAAACTATTGTCAACTATCAAAGAAGAAGTTTACGTCTTATGGAATATGTGTTCACAATTCGGGATGGCCTCGGTAAACGTAGGAAGCAGGTCCACAGTTGCCAAAATATAAAAAAAAGTGGAATTTTAAAATTGTTTCATGTTGGTTTTTAGTAGAATACTATTCCGTAACAAATTAATTAATACAGCTTTAATTTGTACTTTTATTTTTATTCTTTGGTCTTTTTGAAACAGGGTTCTCCCTGTAGCCCCAAGCTGGCTTTAGCATTTCCTATTGGTCCAGGCTGATGTGAATTGACACAAGAAATCTGCCTCTTCGCTCAGTGCTAGAATAAATGCCTGAGCCACCACACCTCATGCAGTAATGGCTATTTTTCTTTTTATTTTTTGGTCTTTTTGAGGACACGGGTTTCCTCCTTTAGCCCACAGCTGGGCCTGGAACTCACTTATGTAGACCAGGCTGGCTTCCTTTGAACACATGAGCTCTGCCTGTCTCTGCCTCTTGAGTTTTGCTAAGGTGATCTAAAGGCCGTGATGCCACCTCACCACAGCTCAATGATACAGATTTAAAATTTTGTCTTTGCATACTTTATATCAATTAAGTTCATTTTCAAGTTTGCTTGATCTGCCATATGAGGTAAGATATGCCTTATGTTAAGTGAAAATGCTACACGTGCTTTGTAATCGAGTGCAAATAGCATAAACTTTAGATAAAATGAAAGATTTAAATTTTTTTTATTAATTTTACTTATTTCTGTTCATGTGAATGAATGTACTGTCTCATGCAGGTTGTGCATCGTGTGTGCCAAATGCCGCGGAGGTCAGAAGCGGTGTCTCAGATTCCCCTGAACCTGGAGTTTCCTGGAATTGTAGTTTCAGACGGTTCAGCCGCCTGTTTGGGTGGGCTGGGATCGAACCCCCGGGTCCATCTGTAAGAGCGGTCGGCGTCTTAAACCGCTAGGCCATCTCTCCCAGCCCAGCAATTGTCTAACACTCACATTATTGGTCTCATCTCTGCCAAATTATTTTTGCATTTATCGTTTCACGCAGAAAAAGTTTTAGGGATCTTATTATCTTTTTCTCATTTCCACCTTACTTTTTGATCATGGAATTAATTCACAATAGAGATTTGGAAAATACAAACAGGCTTTGAATTAACTGATTCCAATATGTCAGGTTTTCTTGCATTTGTACTACTTGTTTATTTTATCTTTATTTATCCACATTAAATACAGATATCTTCTCATACATTGAACATAATATATTATAGATTTCAGAATAGTTTCCCCAATTTATAAAAATTAAAAATACTTTGTGAGTTTCTTTTACACTATAAAAAGTCGCGTGGTCGTTCGTTTTTCTGGGACTGTTGTTTACTTCACTTAACTGTGTTTCTAGTCTATCCATTTGCCTGCAAAATGTTTTATGATGTTTGTCTTCTTTACTGCTGATAGAATTCCTTTGTACATGTACCATCATTTTGTCTATCCATTCATCATTGAGAACATTGTACACTGTGTTGATTCAGTTTGATGGTTGCTATAATAGAAACAGTAAGCAGGCCATGAAATGTATACTTGATGGTATGAGAGTGAGGTCCTGGGTGTATATTACACGCAGGAGTAAGGTATGACTGGGTCAACATGGCAAGGTCATTTTGAGTCTCTTATTAGGGTTTTCTCCACATCTGGTTTCTCATAGTTGGCCTGCACAAGTTTACCATTCCACCAGCAGTGAATGAGTGTTCTCCCTTTTCCCCCACACCCCTCCAGCACGTGGCATATGTCGGACAGACCCAAGAACCCAGTGAGATAATCTTTTGTGGAGAGAGCTAGGAGGGAGGGAGTGACCCTATAAAGAACAACCGAAAGGGATGTCAGGATAAAACTGACTGAAAGAGGGACGAGGTGTAGGAGGGGAGGGTGTGGGAGGAAGGAGACAGCGGGTGACATTCGTTGGTGTAAGAGGTGAGTCCAAAGAGGCAGTCCGTTGCCCAGACTCGGGCTCAGGAACATGGGGGTTTTAGGACTTGAGTAAAGAGTAAATACATGTGGTATGATATAAGTCAACTGGTTTTAATACTGCTGTTGTCCACATTGCTTTTACTTAAAATCTGTATAAAACCAACATTACTTTGGATGGATTGGTATAAACAATGCAGTATTTGATTAGAAGTTATGACGGGCTTCTTTTTTTTCTTTCCTTTTCTTTTATCATATCTTTTTTCTTGAGGTAACAGCTCCTTTCACCGAGAGGTAGGATGTAAATCTAAAAAAAAAAAAAGTGCCCGAAGGTTAATCACATACAGAACCCAAAACGCATGGTGAAACGTTGATGAAGGCCGCTGGTGACGTGACGCCACCCGTATGGTAGTAGTAAAACAATCTTGCTTTTTGAGGACTCACGGTCAAAAGAAAAAAACCGTAAATAAAAAAAAAAGGGGGGGAGATATAGATTAATATTGAAAACTTTTCGTGCCAAAACACGGCAAGCCAACATGCTTAAAACGTATGGGAAGGAGGATTGTGATGTTAACAGGCCAGAGTATCACCAACTAAGCTAAGAAAATGCGCTGCCAAGGAGAACGGAAGTACAGAAAGCCAGCCAGCGGAAGGAATTGGAGAAGAAGGCCCATGCAGATTGGGGCTGGGCATGTCGGAAGTGAAGAAAGCCTCAGATTGCATGCAGACACAGGCCCCTCCTGGATCCTCGCTGGTGAATTCACAATTTTTAATGAACCTAATGAAGCTTATCTTCTAGGTGTGCAAAGGTTTTAATACAGAGGACTTCTTTAAACTCCCCCCCATAGAATAAGGAGAATATGATGATGATGAGGTATTCTCCTATGCTGTATGATTGGAGCAGCTGTATATCGATGGTATTTCTTTGTTAACCTCAGTACAACTGCTCTTGTAATTGGATATGGAATAGCAAACTTGAGGGGGGATGATTCTCATTCAGAACCAATCAATATAAAGCTTAAACGTCTCCTTACAGTTGTACTTAAGAAAATTTATTATACAGAGAGCTCTAATAACACAATGGATTATTCTGCCAAGGAGGATGTGGGCCAGGGGATCCCAAGCCCCACAAAAGGTAAAGGCTCCTTGACCCTCAAATGGGATATCTGCAGGAGAGAGGGAATAAGGGCCCTGCTGTTGAAGACTGATTAAACATGGGAAAGCTGTATGGAGACCACACCTGCAAGTGTACAGATGGTCTCTGGATGCCAGAGAGTGTAACTAAGGCCATTAAGCAATATGTGTCTCCTTGAGTAAGCAAGACTCCTCTTCAGCACCAGCTACACCTCACCTGCCTGGAAAAGCTGTGCAGCAGTGGCAGCAAAATTTCTGTATATCCCAAATCTAACTGGCTATTAGCTCTCTCCTTGGAGGAGATAACCCATGGCTGATGCCACAAGCTTATATCCTCTAATGGTTAGGAGACGTTATAAGCCACACGAAGACCCTGTCATATTCAACAGAAGAAAATTAATCATGAATTAGAACATCAACATTGTGTCTATACCCAAGTAACCTACCTAAACAATTATTCTGTTTAATCCTATTATCTAATTGCTGGTCTTCATTTGTAGGATTGAAGGGCTATATATTATACTGTTTAAGTACCTATATATCTAATTGCATGTGCTTCATTAGTAGGATGAAAGGTTATGCCTGGACAAGCTGGAGCCATGAAAGAAAAACACCAGAATTGCCTAGAGACCAAGGACCACAGCTCCAGAGAAGTAGACTGTTTGCTTCTCATCCACCTGTGCCCCTTTTCTAAGCCTAAGGAAACAATCTGCGGGACCAGGGGCGTGGTAGAATGTAGGGCTGATTGGGTGAATGGTGAATACTACAGCAATATAGGATGGACACTCATTTGATCAACTTGATTGAACATACCAAGGCCCCCCCCCCCCCGTTGGATGGTGGAGACCCATGAGCTGGTGGTTTGGGCACAACTGCTCGTAATTGTCTACTGAAGGATGCTTTTACTCAATATTCTCACCTTCTGTAAAAAAAATGAAAACAAAAAACAAACAAACAAAAAAAAAAAAAAAGAGAAAAGACGCAGAAAAGTTATGGCAGAATGCCTGGTCTGGGATGGTAGGAGTGGGGTGGGGGGGAAGGGAAGGGATATTATGCCTGAAACTGATTGGAAAAATGATGTATGATACACAAAACATCAAATAAAAAAAATATTATATAATAAAAAGATGAGATGGTCAAGATACCTTATTTAAACATTGTCTAATATAGAAAATTTATTCTTCAGTAGTATATGATAAAGTAGTGTAATCTTGGGGGGCTGGGGAGATAGCCTACGGTTAAGCAGCACCACGCTCTTACAGAGGACCCGGGTTGATCCCCATGCACCCACATGGGCGGGCTGAGAACCGTCTGTAACTCCAATTCAGGAGAAAACTCCAGTTCCAGGGGAATCCGAGACCCTCTTCTGACCTCCGCGCATTGCACGACAAGGGTGCACGACCTGCCTGCAGACAGGTACATTCCTACACATACATAAGATATAAAAAAAAAAAAAAAAAAATGTACTCTTGGGCTGGAGAGATGCTAGTGGTTTTAAGAGCGCCGACCGCTCTTACCATGAGGACCTCGAGTTGTGATCCCCAGCACCCACATGGCGGCCGGGAGAGAATCCAGAACGTCTGAACACGTCCCACGTCCAGGGAACTCCGTCCAGGGGGAATCGACCACCCATATTCTGACCTTCAGCCGGCAGCTGCACGATACGGGGGGTGTGGGCACCAGCCTTGCATCGCAGACCAGTACATCGCTGTACACATACAGAACATACAATACAATCCCAAAAATTAAATTTTTTAAAAGTTGGTAATCTTTAACTGGCAACTAAAGTTAACCAGTTATATAGAGAATATTGTGCGCTGTACACTTCATAAAATTATAATTTCTTTTTAAAATTAGTTATTTAATGGATGTGCAGTGAATAGTGTAGGATTAAAAGATATAGAATTCAGCTTCACCCAGTAATTAAATGAGACCCACACTGAATACCTGATGATGCATTTCAGAGTTTTCCACAGGCACTCAAGGATTTTGTTAGCAGTGAACACACCAAGATAATTACCCTTAAATGAAAATTATATTCCAATGGGAAACAGACACAATTATATAAAAACATATTTAATAATTATGGTGCATGCTTTAAAATGAGATGGCCTGGGAATATAGCTCAGTTTTACAGTATTTGCCCAAGACTCTAAGAGTAATTGTAGTTGTGAAATTGTTCTTTCTTAAAATGGCTAGATAGATAAATATTTGGACATTTCAAGGAAAAAAATAAAAAAACCCCCGAGTGACCCTGAGGACCAGAGCTCCTCACACAGAAACTTGAAAAAAACAAAAACTTTGGTTACAGCTATACATGCAGAATAAAAAATTGAGATCTTAAAAAAACTAAAAGAAAAAATTTAAAAAAAAACAGGTTCTATTAAAAATACTTCACTTGGGCTTGGAGGGAGATGGCAGCAGTGTTAAGCGCAAGGCTTGCTCTCTGGCCAGGGACCCAGAGTTCCTAATTCCCGCACCTCATTGAGAGTGACAGAACCGTCTTTAACTCCATTTCCAGGGAATCTGACACTATCTTCTGACCTCTGAGCATTGCACAACGATGGGTGCACCAAACCTGCGAGCTAGTGCCGAGTAAATCATCATAAACAAAATAAAATACAAAATTTCAAAATACTTAACCTTGCATTAAACACAGAAACTGCTACGTAATATTTCTTTTTATGTGCATACAAACTCTACTGTCAACAATGTGAATTCCCTAACATGTTTTGGAACTAACAAATCACTGTTTGTCTTTCAGAATCATAATTTTGGTATTGTGTGGCCTGTATATATCCGTTATTTGGCAGCAATACAAATTGGGGAACAACAGATTAATACTGAATAGGGAAATTGAATCATGAGCCTTTTCAAAGCAGATATATTACAGTTTCTGGGATGGATCCCATACTGCCCACTGATATCAGCCATAAGAAACAGAGGCTAAACAGGTCACAGGACATTGAGGAGAACCTAATATTAGTCTTCCACTAAATAATTATCATATTGAACTGACTCTTAATGACTCATGTCATACCCATAGAATACTGCATCTCTCATCTCTCGCCAGAGATGTTTCCTTATGCAGCAGATGGTGATTAACACAGAAACTCCCAACTTGGCAATGTGTAACCAGAAAAAAATATCCCAGGATAGATATGAAGAGGTTAATAAGATCTCCAACACCACACAAGTTAACTGTGGCAATGGCTGGCTGTTGAGACAGGCAGAAAGTCTCTTTCAAATATTGGACTCTTGGTAGGTGTATTAGTCACTTTTCTGTTACTGTGATAAAACCACCGTGACCAAGGGAACGTATAAAGGAAGAGTTTATGTGAGCTTATGATCCACAGTTGTGGCAGGGAGGCCTGGTGCCAGGGGCTGGAGCAGAAAGCCGAGGTTCACATCTTCCAATGAGCACAGGAAGCAAAGGGAGAGCAACTGGAGACTGCAAGGTTTGTTGAACTCACTAAGCCTGCCCCCCGCACTGATGTGCTTCCTCCAGCATAGCCACACCTTCTAAGATGACCCAAAGCAGCACCACAAACTGGGGACAAAATATCTGAATACTTGAAACTATTCAAACCACAACAATAGTTTAACCAGGTTCCTGTGCATGGACCCATACTGAATGATATTTGGGGACACAAATTATGCTCTACAGAGCATATCATTTATACACAGATAGATAGGTAGGTAGATAGATAGATAGATAGATAGATAGATAGATAGATAGAGAATATTACATTGAATTGGGGAGCAATCAGAGGTGGGGATGTAGAGGGGATCTAAATTCATCAAATTATATTGTATGAAAAGTGAAAAAATTCAAGAGGAAGACCATAGAATCTGCAGGTCTGTGAGGAGGTAGCCACAGCCCAGGATCCAGGGTCACAAGAGAAATAGTACTAGAAAGAGAGGCGATATTAAGCTGACATTGTTTCTAGAAGCCCAAATGTTTCAGAAGTGGAAGCTCCTATGTACATTAACCAGTAGCAGGGTCCTGTTCTTTAAAATCAAACCATCACTAAAACCAGTGACGGTCATTTAAGGCCTTTGTGTAGTTTTGAAATACCATATTAAGATTAGAGATTTTCTTTTTCTCTTATGCTTCTGAAAATTGATTTGTTTCTTTTTAGAATATGCTTCCCAGAGAGAGATCATCACTTACAAAACTACATATATCATAAGGATTTTTTTTAAGTGCAGAAATGTAAAGGTAAGTTCTGGAGGCATTTTGAGCACATGACAGATATTTTGTTTTGCCAACTCTCTGTGAAAGGGCTGGAATAACTTGAAGATCATTTCAGATTGGTTGGTGGTGGGGTACCATTTCAATTAGATGCCAGTTCAACTAAGTATGCTCAATAATGATTATACACCTTCTTTAATTCTTCTATTTATTCGAATTCTTAAAAATGATGTTTGTCATGTACATTTAGTTTAATTCTCACCTTTTGTCTTCAGGGTTGGAATTTAAAACAGGCATTTGTAATTTAATAGAAGTCATAGTAATCTTTCTTGTAGTTCTTATAGTACTAGATAATCTCTCCTCAGACTTCATTAAATCAGGAATGTCTCCTTTCTGTTTCCCCTTTTATTTCCTCCGTAATGAGAACAGTTTTAGCTTTTTTTCTGATTGAAGCTTGCCAAGAACACTGGCATTTTCAAGTAATGGCATTTTGAGATAATTTCCTGTAAGGTATCCTAAGGAAATCATTTCCTGACAATTAACATCTAACCAAGAGCTCATTAGAGCTATTCTAAAAGGGAATAACCCTTCAACAGGAGTGAAGCAGGCAATCATCATGCTATTGAAAACGTGGGATATGTAACTGGTAGCCTTGTCTAAAGCATTTGATTGGAATTTTCTAAGATTTGATAAACTCATTATCAAAAATAGGAGGTTTTTGTTTTGTGCATCAATGAACGACATTGACTACTTTAAAAGCAATTTATAGCAAGTCAGTGAATAGGAAGACTGAAGCTATAAGTGAAGAACTAAGGTCGAAGAATTTTATGCATGGCTGAGTGTTTGTGCTATCATCAGACACACTGAAAAAAATGAATGATCAATACAGTATTAAAGTTAAAATGTCAGATTCTTCATGAACATGGATTTTGTGCAGGTAATTAAATCTGAATAGTTAGAAGCTAGGTATAAGACCTCGGGCACCTAGACAAAAACCCATGATGGATAGGAAATAGGCCAAGAACCACAGCCCTAGCTGATGATCTATTGGCAACTGATAAATGCTGGGGGGGAGGGTCAGTTTTCTTTACTGGTGTGTAACCTGAAAGCTGATTGGACTTTAAGAGATGGATCCACACCCAAGAGCATTTGGAGAACACAGGTTAGATTGAATAAATCTTCACACACACACACACACACACACACACAAATAACAGAGGATAGATAGGAGGTAGAAAGGTGGGGGTGGTGATGGGGAGGGAATTTGAATGTACTCAAAATACATAGTATGAAATTCTCGAAGAACCAACCAAATATTTAGAAAAATACCATGAGCTTCTGGGCCATGTGTTATAGCATCCCACAGGAGGCTCAGACCTAAAGATGCTTTCCCAGTGGTCTTTAATAATAGTTTTTTCCTTTATCTTTGCTGTTCTTTTACCCATAAAAAATACTTTAGAGCTATTTCACAAATATCCTAAAAAAATTTTGTATTTCTATTTTACTTTTTAATAAAATATTTTTATTGATGTTTTGTGTACTTCATACATCATTTCTCAGTCCAATTTAGACACATTTCATTTTCCATGTCCCCTACACCACCCCAGTTCATGCATTCTGCCATACATGTCTTGCATCTTTTTCTCAGTCTTTGTAGAATTTTTCTCTGCAGAGGTTTATTGTTTGGGCAGAAGTTAACTGTTTCGGTCAGTTCTTTGACCCAGTCCTTTTGTCATTGTTGTTCCCTCCCTTTTGTATTGCTCCAAAATATGCATATATATATATATATATATGTTACATATATACCAAAATTATGACCTCTGAAAATAAGCTGTATGCTAATTCCAAAATATGTTTAGGAGTTGACATTTTTCCCTTTAATTTTATATTACTCTAAAATATTAATACATAACCTCCACCCATATACCACAATTACAAAGTCTGAAAATAATTGGTAAGTTAATTCTAGAGCCCGTTATGGGATTCACATTATAACAGCACAGTTGTTTTCAGATAAAAAGAAATATAACATTGATGTTGCTCAGCCTGCCTTTCAACTGGGGATTTGGTGCTAGCATTCACAAATGAGAGATACCATTCATTGTTTGTTTTTCTGGGCCTGTGTTACTTCACTTAGCATAATGGCTTCTAGTTCCATCCATTTACCTGCAAATTTCATGATGTCATCTTTCTTTACCACTGCATAGAATTCCATTGTGTAGATGTACCACATTTTCTCTATCGTTGGTTGAGGGACACTTGGGTTTCTTCCAGCTCTTCACTATTGTGAAGAGAGCTGCAATAAACATAGATGTATCTCTGTGATAGGATGAGTCTTGTGAGTGTATACCCAGGAGTGGAATGACTGGTTCAGGTGGTAGGCTCATTTTCAGAGTTCTCCACGCTGCTTTCCATAGGGGTTGTAGGAGTTTGCATTCCCACCAGGAGTGGATGAATGTTCCCCTTTCCCCACAACCTCTCCAGCATTTGGTATCCTTTGTTTTCTGGATCATAGCTAGTCTTACCAGGGTAAGATGACAATCCTGCCCAAAGTAATATACAGATTCAATGCAATCCCAATTAGAATCCTCATGAACTTCTTCAGAGACCTAGGAAAAAACATCCTAAAGTTTGTATGGAGAAACAAAAGACCCCAGATAGATAGCCAAAGTAACCCTGAGCAAAAAGAGCAATACAGGAGGGATTGCCATACCAGACTTCAAACTGTACTACAGGTCTATAGTCATAAAAACAGCCTGGTATTGGCATAAAAACAGACATGATTTCAGCCACCTCATATTTGACAAAGGGTCCAAGAAGATTCAATGGAGGAAAGACAGCATCTTCAGTAAATGGTATTGGCAAAGCTGGATTACCACTTGTAGAAGAATAAAACTAAACCTCTACCTCTCTCCATGTACAAAAATCAAGTCCAAATGTATCAAAGACTTCAACGTGAAACCCAAAACTCTGAAAATGATAGAAGAAAACATTGGTAGTAATCTACAAGACATAGGTATAGGAAAAGACTTTTCTAAATCAAACAGCAGCTGCATAAATGGGACCTTGTCAAGCTCAAGAGCTTCTGTACAGTGAAAGAAACAATCAAAGAAGTGAAGAGAAAACCAACAGAGTGGGAGATAACCTTCACCAGTGATACATCTGATATAGCATTAACATGCAGAGTATATAAACTATGCAAAAAACAAAGGAGGAAGAAAACAAATACCCATTGAAAAGATGGAGTAAAGAGCTGAACAGAGACTTCACAAATGAAGAAGTGAAGATGGCTGAGAAACATCTTGAAAAAGTATTTGACATCACTAATAATTAAGGAAATGCAAATTAAGTTTTCTATTTCTTAAGAAACATTATTATAGATAAAAAATGAGCAGGAGCTGGGCAAGATATGCACACCTTTATGTTTTTATTTTTATTTTTATCTTTGTCTTTTCTAGACAGGGTCTCCCTGTAGCCCAGCTGTCCTGGAACTCACTCTGTAGGCCAAGCTGGCCTTGAACTCTCAAAGATCTGCCTGCCTCTGTCTCCCAAGTGCTAGGATTAAAGGCGTGCACCACCATGCCTGGCATAACTTATGCACACCTTTCATCTCAGCATGGGGACCCAGAGGCAAGTGGATCTCTGAGATGGAGGTTAGCCTACTCTATATAATGAGTTCTAGGCCATCTGTGGCTAAAGGGAGACCCTTTCAAAACAGGAAAGGAAAAGAAAATAAGAAGGCAGGCAGTCAGATAGTCCTTCCTGCTCTAAATTTGCATCTGTTTTGAAGTCAATGAAACGGTTCTAAACATTGGTAGAAATCTGGGCATATGACAAGATTTCTTCTTGTCAAAGAGCTAGAAGAGCTATGGGAAAAGATTCGAGAACTCAGGTTGACAATTCCTCCTGTATACATCAGCATTCTATCCTCATCTGAGATTTTTAATAATACTGAAGTTTATTAGGAAGGTCCCAGGCTTTGGAGATTAGTATTAGAATTAAATCCTGACTCTATCATTTAATAGCTGAAAAAGGAAGATAAGGAACCTTAAATGCTCCAAACTCAGCCCCCTTAGGAGATAAGGAGGGAATAATAAAACCTCCATTCAAGTGATCAACAGGACCTCAGCCTTCCTTTATATGGCTATTAAGTAGGTAAACTTCTTCCAGATGATTGGCCCTCATCTCCTTTTCTTGGAACACTTTAGAAAACTTCCAGTATGAATTTCCTATGGTTTGTGGGTGTGGTGGTTTGAATGAGAGTGTCCCCCATAGGCTTTAAGAATTCAGACATTTTGTCTCCAGTTGGTGGCACTGTTCTGGGAAGTCTCAGAAGGTGTGGCCTTGCTGGAGGAAGTATGTCATTGGGGGCAGGCTTAGTGAGTTCAACAAGCCTTGCAGTCTCCAGTCTCTCTCTCTCTCTCTCTCTCTCTCTCTCTCTCTCTCTCTTGAACTTCCTGTGCTCATTGCAAGATGTGAACCTCGGCTTGCTGTTCCAGTCCCAGTCACCATGCCTCCTGCCACAATGGACTCTGATTCCCTGGAACCATCAATCGTAAGCTCAAATAAACTCTTCCTTTTATAAGTTCCCTTGGTCATGATGGCTTATCACAGCAACAGGAAAGTGACTAATAGAGTGGGATATAAATTTTCTCCCTCACCTTAGGGGCCAGGAAATCAGGAAACAAGACTTGTATTTAGCAGCTGCCCTGTAACTCAGGAGGCTAAAGGACACTTAACAACTAGTGAACAGAGATGGCCTAATCACACTAACTGGTCTCCTCCTCTGAATCCTTTCAAATAGCTTGCTTTGCTTCTAAGTACCTACTGGCTTTTTATTTCAGGAGGATTAGATTTAATCTTTCTCCCTTACTGAAAGTATCTTGCTACTATGCACTAACCTTAAAAAAAAGTCTTCCTTAACCTAGTCAATCAGTTATTTAAGAAAGTTTGTCATTGGTAAAGTAACAGTTAAATGCTCAATACAGCATGTAATGATTTCTTAGGAAAAGTTACCTTTTCTCCATTCTGATTTCTCTTTACATAGGTAGCCCTGGTAATTACAAATGCCTCCTTTCAAAGGTCAGATATTATAACATGATAGAGCATTTTTTGAAAATTGAAGTAAAAACACTCACGTTTTCTGTTTATCATTTGGTTGTGTGTTTTATGCATGAACAGAAGAGGAATGTAATAGCATGTTCTATTTCCAGAATCCCTGAGTTTGCTTGTGTTGTCTGCACACTAATTCTGAAAGAGTGGTGGGAGGGGCTTTGATAGCTACATCCCACAGAGGACTCATAAAGTTTACAGTCTGAAAACCATTGTCACTAAAACACACTCCACATAGACAGTGCAGATATTTTATATGCCCAAAGCCAACCTTCAAATCTCCTTCTTGGAAATGATAAAATCAGGAAGCAAGACTATTTGAAGGGCATCACATCTGGAGGCAGGGAGATGACATTCTCTGCAAGTAGCCAATCTAAAATCTTATACCTCGTTTTAGTCTAAATGTGCTCTGTGGTTGAGCTGAAGATCCCAGTTCACAGGAGTCTCTGAGTACAAAAGAATAAGACACAATGATTGTTATTTCCATTTTTTTTAATATAAAACTGGTCTCCTCTATTTTATTCTTACTGGGATTACATGTAAGGCCATTTGAAGGCATTTTATGCCCATTTTAATTAAGGAATATTTCTCTGAACTTTGCTATAAGACTGTTAGAAGAGAATGATGAAAAGAAAATGTGAATTTTAAATAAAACAGCTTTGTCCTATGGCGACTCTTTTGTTATACAATAATGATCAATGACACAGTGAGATCTTTTCTTTTGGAATTTTTTAAGTTGTCCTGTGTTACATTGCTTCCTTTAGTCTGTATAATGACATTACCCTATGCCAGACACCACTACAAGTTTGCTATCTGGTAATATCTTCTTAGAAAGAATAATAACTATGTGCCTGGGATATAACTCAATGGTAGGTGTTTATTCAGAATGACCAGGCCCTAGATTCAATCTCCAGTACTGGAAAGGCATGTAAAAATAATTATCACACAGTCATAAAAGAGTGCTGTGAATGGTTTATAGTGCATTTATCTTTAGTATTGAATACATAGTTTGACTCTTTCAAATGATTATCAAGTTCTTTCTGTTATCTTTATTGTGATCATCAACCTATGACTTCAGCTACCTTTGGCAAGGACCTAAAGACAAAAGAATAAAGTTTTGAAGTTTGCTAAAGCCAGTGCAAACAGTAGAAAATATAATTCAGAAAATGCTAAGAAAAATATTTTATGACACAGAAAAATTTCCCTTAGAATAAAAATGTAAAAGATAAATAGATAGTTAATATTAGACAACTTACCAGGCTATAAAAGCTTATTAAAAGTAATCAGTGGTGCTTAAGGAAGTTTTATATGAAGGAGATCATACAGAACATATTTATAATAATGAAATATTTATAATAATGTTAATATTTTATATTTGACATTTAGCTTTACTGCAGCATTAGCCAATATCACATAAAACTGTTGATAATGCCAGGCATAGGAGGTAGATACCTGTAATTCTGGCCCTTGAGGCAGAGGTAGGAGGATTACAGCAAGTTCAACACCATTCTAGTCTACATAACAAGTATAATAACTTCCAGGTTACTAACCACTATAGAAAGGAATATTATCTCACTGACTGAAATGGTGAACTTCTACCTGAAATAGTAAACTTCTGCATCAAAATTTTTAAAAGAGACTGAGGAAAAAGATGAAAAACATGTTTTGTAGAATGCGTGATCTCTGATCGCAAGGAAAGGGGAATGGGTCTAGATTGGAAAATTTCGTATGAAATGCACAAAGCTTCAATAAAAAAATAGGCTTTTAGAGAAAAAAACAAAAACACTGAACGATAGGTCTGACTCCTTAGCAGCCTATGGAATAAAGGTAGATGGCTCAGTTCAGTCCGTGTCATAATTACAAATTCAAAAAAGAAAGAAATATTATCTCAAAACACTAATCAGGAAACAAAAACTGCTAATGGATTTTCACATACTTAGAATAACATTGTTTTCAGGCATTAGAATTACTAATGCCTGAACATTATGGTCACCTAGACAATGTTGTTAAACTGTATACAATTCAACCTCTACTCTTAAATTTTATTTTTCTTTTTTCAGTAGATACTGAGTCCCAAATCACAGAAACTTTGAGTGTTAAAGTCATATTTAGAATTCACATATTTTTCACTTTAATTGGAGCTCTAGCTCAAAAGTTCTGCATTAAAAATAATTTAATAACTAATTAAAAATTTAAAAATATTGTTTTTATTTTATATGTATAGTATATTGCCTGCATGTGTGTTGGTGCACCCTTGCTTAACAATACCCTTGGAAGTCAGAAAATGTTGTTGGATCTCTTGGAACTGGAGTTATGGACAATTGTTACCCACCATGTGGGTGCTGGGAAATGCACCTGGGTCCTCTGGCAGAGCAGCCAGTTCTCTTAACCCCTGAGTCATCTCTCCAGCCCTACCATAATAAATGAAATAAAGTACAGACCATCAAAACTGATTTTATGCAACTGTAATTAGGATAAAGTAATAGATGTATAAATCTTTGTATAGAATAATTTAATAATGATCAGCACTACTGATATTAGAATCATTACATTAAGTTTAGATATACTGTAACTAAGCATACTATAGATCTATTGTGACTTAACTGGTCTGGAATCAGGCTGGAATGTGGATTGCTCCTCACAGTGAATTAGATATTCAGGAAAGAGTAAGATTTTTAATTGTCTAGAATGAGGCTCAAAGGTACACAGCTCCCCACTGGAATGAGTTTAGGGAGGAGTGAGAACTGCACCAGGCATTAGTGCTTAAGGAAAACAAGAAATAAGGCATAAGAGAACAAAGATTTCTGAGAACCGAGATGTTTGTGTGCTTCTACCACAAACCATGTGGAATATTTAGGTATATTCTCTAATGTTTGAGGATTTCTCCACATGGAAATGAAATCATGCTTCCTTAGCCAAAATTAGCACCACACTTTCATTAAAACAGCATCTTTCTGGTGACCAACGATGTTAGTTTCTCATCCTTACAAACCACTACTCACTTCCATCACTCTCCATTTCTTTTTTTTTTTTTATTTCATTTAAAGCATTTAAAGCATTTTTATTTTTATATGTATGTTTGTGTATTTGCACACAGGAGTGCAGTACCTATGGAGCCCAGAAGAGGGCATTTGATCCCTGGAGTTGGAGTTCTAGGTAGTTAATAGTTCTAGGCAGTTGTCAGCCAACAAGAGTTCTGGCAAGCAAGCTCGGGTTCTCTGTTAGAGAACCCCTGAATCATCTCTTGAGCCCTTATCCTTTAGGACTTCAGGTGGTTGAGCAGGCAATACACTCATACACATAAAATAAAAACAAGAAAATATTTTAAAAAGTGGGTTAGATGGTTTCTGAACCTTTTCAGCCACATGTGCCATCAGTCGAAATTAACAATGCTCTCACAAGATTGGTATATTCATTTATAAATTACTTGTATGTAACACATACACATCTATCTGTAGTACAAGGAATTGAACCTAGGACTTTCTCAGGGCTGGAACAACACACTTTGCTAAATCCCAGTCCTACAGGGATACAAACGGAGGGAGTTCTCTCATCACTCTCCATTTCTAAGATCCAACATTGCACAGGAGTTCCTCCCAACAGCACCACCTGCTCTGGATCTCGAAGTGCCCTAATCCTTTCCCAACATTGTCAAGATATTTTTGCTTCTTAAAAAGTCATTTCTGTATGGAATACAGAAAAGATACCACAGACCCTCCATTCTCTTAAGAGAAAGGCTTTCCATATTAGCTTCTGTGTTTGAATTATAACTGAAAAAAGAAAAAAAAAAAGCACAATTATGTTTGCTTACCTAAGTTCAGCTGCCACAAAAGGACCCAACTCATTATAGAAAAGTCGCTAAAATATCTGTAGGTAGTTTCACTAAATCCAATTCCATCTCCCTGTTCTTTAAAGGATTATTGTGTATAAAGCAATCAGCCACTATTCTGTCTACCTTGGGTTAAAGAAATCCAAAATAAACTTTCCTCTTGCACGGATTAGGAAATGTATCGGAGCTAACCTTTATAACTGCAGCTAGGTAAATGTCACACCTTTAAACTGTTAGTAAGGAAACTTTCAAGCAGGAAGCTACAGACACAGAAAATATATTTTCAACTTGCACTCCAATCTTCCCAAACATTGCAAGGAACAATGCATTAAATAAAAGCAATAAAAAGTTATGAGAATAGTAATCAATAAAGCAGTTTACCCAATTGCTCATTCTGTGAATCCAGTGAACAGATATATGCATTGAAATGATTTCTGTATCCTGATCAAAATGATTTCATTGAACATAATAAAATGTACTAGATTCACTCGACCCAAGAACATGATGGGTACTCTATAGGAAATGGAATATGAGACTTTAGAAGGTCATTAGGTTTAGAAAATGAATTTGATATGAATGCTGATGATAACTGTACAAAAATTATATGCTTTTCTCAAAAAATAAGAAAACTCATATAGCTCCCTGTGTATTTGTTCCAGTAAGTAGATGGGTTCTTATGATTTGGCAACACCCTTAGCACAATTGCAACTGGGAATTGTATTTAATTACTTAATTTTATCTGTGAATATGACACTAAGAGTACTGCCTCATGTCCCATTTTCATCACCATAAAGATTTAGATGCCACTGAGGATAAGTCTTAAATGAATTCATTATAAATGAATAAATATAAAACTAACTGAAATATTCATTTATGTAGCAGACTTATCTCCCAGAAAATTTTCTCTTTTTTTTTGCTTTATTCATTTTTTTTTTTTACTTATGTGTATAAGTATTATGGCTGTATGTATATAAGTGAATCCAAGTCACACAGTGTCTGCAGAGGTCAGAAGAAGGTATCAGATTCCTCTAGAGCCAGAGCTACAGATGGTTGTTAGCCTCCATGAGGGTGTTAGAAATCAAACCGGTGTCTTCTGCAAGAGCAGCCAGGACTCCTAGCCATCTCTCTAACCCTATAACTGTGGATTGTTAACATAAATGAATTATATTATATATCAAATGAGAAATATAATATTTCAGGGCATGAAATGGCACAAGCTTATTTAGCCTACAGGCAGATCAATTTATAATCTATAAAATAAAGATGGTGGTCAGAGGACAATTTTAGAAAGTCAGTTTTCTCCTATACTCTGCGGTCTCCAGGGATCTCACTCAGCCTCAGGTCTGAAAGCAAGCCTCTTATTAACTTCATGGTTATTTTTAATAGTTTTAATCTAGAATCACCTGGGAAGAGAGTCTGAATGAAGGATTTTCTAGATGAGGATGGCCTCTGGGTATATCTATCAGAGATTGTTTTGATTATGTTAACCAAGGTGGGAAGAATTGCCCACTGAATGTGGCACCATATCCTAGGCTAGGGTTAGGTGATCCAAATACATCACATCCATGCATGAAATTGCCAAAGAGGGATTAAAAAAACACACACAAAAAGTGAGGTGAGCAAGAAGACACAAGCATTATTTCATCTCTTTGCTCTTGACTCTGGCTGTGATGTGAATGTCTGCTCCAAGTTCTAGCTGCTATAACTCCCCTGCTAGATGAACTGTGTGACCTGGTGTTGTGAGATAACAGAAATGCTTTCTTCTGTACCCAGATGTTGTCAGAATATTTTTATCACATCAACAGGAAAGGAAACTTATTTACCATTTTAGTAGACTAAGAAATACATTTAAAAAGTTATATTTAAATATTTACTTGGCTATTTTTTCTGTAAACATTTTTTTGGCCCTTTCGAGTCAGGGTCTCCCTGTAGCCCCAGCTGGCTTGGAACTCTGTAGACCAGGCTGGCCTTGAACTCACAGAGATCCACCTGCCCCTGCCTCCCAAGTGCTAGGACTAAAGGCCTGAGCCACCACACCCTGCTCTGTAAACATTTATATGCTTGCTTTTTGTGATTTTTTTTTAAATAGTCTCGTTTCTT
Source organism: Rhizomys pruinosus (assembly GCA_009823505.1). Classification (NCBI taxonomy): domain Eukaryota; kingdom Metazoa; phylum Chordata; class Mammalia; order Rodentia; family Spalacidae; genus Rhizomys; species Rhizomys pruinosus. The sequence continues at coordinate 1,830,301 of VZQC01005846.1, forward strand.
TTTTGCTTTTTCTTTTAAAACCTTGTTATTGCATATACAGTTAAGAGAATGGTCAAATTGGGACAAGAACCCGGCTACAGAGCTTAGGTAAAATAAAGTCAGTTTCTGTTTTGCTTCCCGTTAATTCCCCCCTCTCCTGGACTCCCTCGGTGTTTGCCCATTTGAAGGAGTAGGGAGTTCCAGATAGGGGTTCATGTCTCTTTTCCTTAAAAGCCAAGGCATCCGAAATAAAATCCAGAAATACAAGACAGAGAAACATGCAAGAATAGGCCTATATTGGCTCTTAAAACATCACAAGAACATTAAAAAGACACAGGGTTTTCTTAATGTAGACTAAGCAAGGACTTCTGTCCCCAACAATGATACTCAGTAATTGATTGAGAACTGATAGGCAAGTCACTATAAAGTTTGCAGTCTTCACAAATAGAATCCTGTTAATTCATCTGATTCATCTGTCCCTGTTTTGGTTGCTTTTCTTTAAGGAAAAAAAAAAGTATTTTTGTTTCCACTCTACTCAATGAAGGGGAAAAAGAGATCCACCAAGAAAAGGCTCTCCAACTCCTGCCCTCCCTGTGGGCCTGGCTACCTGGTTCTTCCATACCAGCCACCACAGAACTTGCTCTAAACACAAGCACCTTTTGATTTTTATTTACTCATTTTCATAGCTTTTTTAATTTTTTAAATTGCATTTACATATTTAATTTTATCTAAGGGATTCTGATCAATGCTGGAGTCACAGAGAACAGGGTTTATAAAGAGCAGTAGTTCATGCTGGGGCCACATGGCCAATATAAGCAGAGCAATGGGAAGTGAGCAAGACATGGCAGAGGAGACAATAATTCAACTCCTCAGCTGAAACAGTACCAATAAAAGTTGTTCTGCCGTTGCCACCCCCCTTTATCCTACTTATTCTATTATTCCCCATTCCCCCTTCATGCCACCTGTGTTTTATCTCTTTTCCCTTGTCAGCCACTCCCCATGGGCCCTTACTAAGTTCCCGACTTATATGGTACCTCATTAAATTTTTAGACACACATATAATGATTCAAAGCTAACATCCACAGATAAGAGAGAACATTCAACATGGGACATTTGTCATTTCATGTGTGTCTGTATTATTTCACTCTGATTATTTCCATTACCTGTAATTTCATAATTTACTTTTTCTTAACAGTTGAATAATAATCCATGTAAAAATGTAATAAATTTCAATATATACATTCATCAGTTGATAGACATCCAGGGTGTTTCCATTTCTTGGCTTTTGTGACTACAGCAGCAAAGAGCATGGATGTACACATATAGTTGCAGAAGGATATAGAGACCTTTAGATGTATGCCTATGAGTGGGCTAGTTGGATCCTATGGTAGCTCTATTTTTCATTTTTTTTTTGAGAAACATTCACACTGTGCATGGAGAGAGATAACTGACACAAAAGACAACAGAAAAATACATATTGAAACTTACCACTGTAGAAGCTTCCTAAAATATATAAACATACATTCATAAAATGATTTTATATGGAGTTACCCTATAGTGGGGGGGAATGCCCCAATTTACACTGAAGGCAAGCAAATAAAAAGTCTAGTGGCAACTATGAGTTTTATTTTTGAGTTGTTGGACTGTGGGTTTCAATGGATACCCTCCAAAAGCCTTATTGCTGAAGGCATCACATATTGAGTCATATAACATGTTAATATCAATCTGGTACTGACCTAGAAGTTGCATCACTGATGGATTATTTTCAAGGCGCTATGCACACAACCAGGGGAGAAAAATAATCATCAGTCTTGTCCATCTGTGAACCTTGGGAGCTACAATAATGCCTACTGGTATAATAGGACCATCAACATTGTAGGAGTAACCATTCACTTTCTGATTGGATTTAGGGTCTGATCCACAAAAATAGATGACATGTTAACAGAGCTGAGAATCGTGGTTAGGTAGATATAGGCCCTAGTGATGAAACTACTACCATTTTCTCTGTGAAAAGACATAGTATTAAATCAATTCCCAATAACTTGCTGTTATTATCCATAGATTAGATTAGTGCATCTCTCAACCCCCATCAGAGAAGCTTAGTTAGAAATGAACACAGAGATCCATAACTGGCCAATGTTTAGAGAATTAAAGAATGTGGAGTGCTCAGCCTTAAATGGCTTATCTATACATTACCCATCCCCTGAGGCTCAGGATACATCATGGAAGAGAGGGTAAAAATATTGTAAAAGTCAGATTCATTGGATGACTGCAGCAAAACAGTGTTTTTCAACAGGGCAGTTGCACATATGAACTCACAATGGTTGTGATAACATAAGCAAAATCAAGACAAAGTCTCAGCATGGAGGAGGGAGATGGTCAAAAAATCCAGCATCCTAGAAGAGGATTGCAATTGATGGTTACTAGAAGAAGGAGAATAAGCTTGTTTCAAGAATGGTGTCACCAAGAGGATGTCCATGATTTGGTAAGTGGCCCTAAATACCTGCAATATTGGTGTCATGAAGTGGACTAAGTGGGTTTAAAAACATGAAATTGGGAGGGAAGATTTTGAGGGATATAAGAAAAGAGTTGGAGGGGACGGAATGATATGTGGACTTGATCAAAACACAGATGTATGAATCAGATTCTCAAATAATGAAGACAAAATTTGGACTTGAAATAATTTTGTGATAACTGGCAACCTTTTGAATAGCAGATAATACTAAATCATAAACATTTTAATATTATGGTTAAAGGAAAAAGGGAAATTTTATTAAGTATTGGCAGAATGCAGAGGACACACAGACAGGAAGTCAGTGCCTGGGAAGGTGGCAAAACTCATGATCAGAAGATAGAGCATAGCATCCTCTCTAAGGAATCATTTCAGTGTTTTAGTCATGTAGAGACTTTATAAAGGAAAACTCAGCAAGAATTTAAATGAGTAGACAAGTGGAATGAAGAAGATGGAAAGGCCAAATTAAGCTGGAATTTGAAACTGGAGTGAACAGAAAATTTACCGAGAAATCATAAAATGTAATGTGTAAAAGTCATAGAAGTGGTGAGTGGAGCATGTTTTCAATCCCAGGGCCCAGGAAGCAGAGGACTGCAAGTTGGAGGCCAGCCTGGGCAGCAGAGTGGAGACCCTGTGTCAACCCACCGTTTCTACAAAAGTGACTTATTTTGAGTGTTTTAAATTTTAAGTGAATTAAGCTCATCACATAATACACCTGAAAGTACTGTATCTTTGTTATGAAGCATGATTTGAATTCAGAGAAAATAATAGCATTATATTATAATAGTAATATAGATAATAGTATCATATAATATTTTAGATCATTTTGGCATACTTCTCAATCATTATAAAAGACATATAACCAAAATATATTATATGTAATAAAAGCAAAGCAATATTTAATGCTGCGCAGATTTTTACACATCATTAATAATGTTTTAACATGAAGTGTACTTTTTTCTTTTAACCAATACTAGACTCTCTTATTTGAGCAACTTTTTAGACATTGTAGATATCTTATGGCGTTAGGCTTTAGTTAGTTTGCCAACTATGCTCTAAATGATTTTACTCATGCTATGACTGCATATTATCATAAGCAATGAAAACTAAGCCTTTCTCATTAACTAGTGTAATAAGTTGTGCTTCTTGTTGTCACCCCAGACTTCAGTCCTGTTCATTTTCTGACTTGCTACTTTTCAAAACAAACAAACAAACAAAAAACTTGACTTCTACATATGATCTACGTAAGATTTGTAGAAAATCACAGGCTTATTTGAAAATGGTTAATACAAAAATATTTCCATAGCACAATTACTTCGTAAATGAGATGAATAAAATATCATTAGCATTAAACTTAGCAAATATAAATGAATTCACCAGATTAACAGTGAACATGAGTAATTTGACAAATATCACAAATTAATGGCAAAGCTTAGTGTTTATTCATTGTTTTAATGCTGCTGAATTAATTTTACATTTATTAAGTAATTAGGGCCGAAGAACAACATGCTAGCATGTGGTGTATTCAAAGAAAAAATGAAGGGGAAAATGTTAGGAAATTGGGAAATGATCAGGAATGGGTATTTGCATAAATATTTATAATGTATGGAGAAAAATGTGTGTAAAACCATGCAACACAGAGAATTAGTGCTTTGTCAGAGTATGAGGAGGAATAGGTAAAGGAGGAAGACTGTCCATCTCTTTGTTGCTGTGACCACAGAGAGATATGAGCTGGAAAAGAAGAGAGTATGAACAAGAAAGTGAAAGAAGACATGGCTGAGCTAAATAGTGAATGTAGCTTGCTTGTGTCAGCATAAGACCTTTTATCCCATGCAACTAACATAAAACCATTTAAGACAGAACACAGTGTAAATATCAATATGCTCCAGTGCCATACACAGTGTAGCACTGATCTATAAAAGCTTGGGATTGGAGAGGCTTGTAGCTCTGTTTTAGAACCCTTATGTGGCATGTCTAAGGCCTTAGCTTCTATTCCCAGAGACTCTTTGAAACACACTTCCCTCCAAAAAGAGTTCAGAAGATGTTTCTCATCTAGGCAAAGAAAACCTAATTTGGTGATTTTGAACATTTAGTAGCCTGGAAGTCTCCAGGACTGCTGAATCCTGAAGTTGCTATATCCATGTGTATCTAGGATCGATGCCTATGAAGGAACCAGCACGTGTTGAGGTTTGTGCATCACCGCATCCTGCTGTTGTCATCACTCTCCTTGCCTCATAACACAGGACAAGATGATCCCAGAATATGTACACAATAACTTAACACCCAGGTCAGGTATTAAAAATTAGCACCATTATCTCCATTTTAATTTCATTTTTTACTCATTATCTTTCTATGTGATTAGTATTAAGGATTGAGCCAAGGGTCCTGAGCATGCTAGGTAAACACTCTACCAGCTATATCTCCAGACTTTTGTCGTGCCAAAGCAATCCTCAGGCCTGGTTAAGTAATTTGATCAGGAACACTTAGGTGCTGAGAAAACTGGGACTCAAATCAAGAAATTCTCATTTAAAATTGATATTTTATACTAATATATTTTCTCTAAGATTGATATTGTATATAAGTACATCACAATTTGTATTGTCATAATTCAAATATCTGTATCAGGATTGTGTATTTCTCTGGCTATCCTATATGCATGAGCTTATGTGCTCAAATTAGGTTTATGTCTTTTGGAAAAAGGTTATCCATAAAATAGCTTAAATACAGTGAAAAATTCTTTATTTAGAAATTTGGAATCCAGGTGTGCTGGCTCATTCTTGTTATCCAAACACTCAGGAGGCTGAGGCAGGAGGAATGCTGGGAGTCAAAGTCAACCAATGTCACCCCATGAGTTATAAGCTAGCATGGGGTAAAAATATTAAGACCTTGGAAAAAAGTTGAAAAGGGGAAATTTAGTAAGCAATTATAAAATGCTTAATTTAAAAGTAAAGATTGTTGAGTAACCTCAGATAAAATTCAAATCTATTTTGTAACTAAAATAAAGTCCAAACTTCATCACAATAAATGGTGTTAACTATCCTTACTGAGCTTTTGAAAGCAGAGCTGTTGTTAGATATCTTTCTTTTCTCTTTGCCTATGATTAAAATAATATGACAACTTAATTTATGTTGTGATTAAAGCAATGTCAGGTAACATAAAAAGGAGGGGAGTCTATGACAGGCTATAAAATAGTCAGGCTATAACTACTGCATATCCTTAGGTTTTTGGAAATGGTAGAAGGCCTGACAGTCTCAACATATGCTTTTGAGAACCATATAGCATATGAGAACCACAGGCAAGGCCTCAGGACCAGTGCTACTCAGGAGACATGAAGGCCTGACACATGTTCTCACTCATCCTACTTTTGCTGTTCATACTCTAGGGGACCAATATGGATCTACGTAATTAATCTGCTTTCTAGATGACTGCTGTGGGCTTTGAAAGCCAATGTAACACTTAGGTTTATTTACTAGTGCAGCACGGGGACATGGATTATCTTGATGAATACATAAATATAGTATTTTTTCTCATTGTGTATAATCCAAAAACTTTCTTATACAAATTCCAGAAAATAGTGGCTTTTTATTTCTGTAGATAATATGTAAACGTGCTGAGTCAATGTTTTGGTTCTGAGAGATGGTGGAGAATGGGTATCATTGAGGAAGGTGTTGCCTTACAACATTAGCTTTGCCATTGCAGACTAAATTCTTAGGCATCTAATTTCTAGGGTCATAGTTTTCTCATTTTTGAAATTTAGATAATAGCAGTGCTTAAGGTTATCAAGATGTCATGGAAGTAAAACGATGTTATAAAAAGCAATATATGGAAGATACTTAACAGAGGTGATTGGCAGAAAGGAACTATTGGGTATATATCTCTCTGCTATGCACTTCTTCAACCCACTCTAACACACATTGTTTTATTTAGAGGGCACAAAATCTCCTATGATGTTGATGAGAATTGACAGTTATGCTATCAAATTGTGGGAACTTCTATCTATTGTCTAGTAAAGGAATAGAAATACTCTCCTTTTGTTACAGTAGGTTCTATGGCACTGGTTTTATTAAAGTTTCCACAGTGAGCCCATTCCTATTTTGTTCTAGAAATCCATGTTAAATAGATGGAATTCACAAAGGAAATGCTAGTGAATGAAATGACACACCCAGGGTCAACAGCATGACTAGGAAATTAAGAAAAAGACCCATAGCAACAGAGTTTGAATTTAGAGAATAGAAAAAAACTGAGAAGCAAAGCTTCTGGTACAATCCATGAGAAAATGAGGCTTGCTGTATTCAGCAACTTATTCCATTTGGATGGTGGCTAAATTGTCTGAAATCCCTTTCATATTCTGCAAAGATCAAAAATATTATGAATGTCAAAACAACATTAAATAACCCCTTTCAAGCATCAAAATAACTGCTTGGAATAAAGAAGAGATGTGCAGAGTTCCAAACTGTGAAGAACACAATTACATGATGATGTTTTGGTATGTAATGGTATGGGGAGTCATGTTAGCACAAAAATTCCCTGAAAATATATCCCCAGGCAGAAAAGAGAAATCGAATGTTTCAAATAAAATGGCACCCTACATAATCACTGTTTCACAAAGATAAAGCTAACTGCAGCTTTTTGTTCAACGTTGCCATGTACCTACCTAATGACAACATCATGCCTGTCATAACTGCAGAATCATGTAAGTAGAGTGATTCTAAATCTCTGAAAAATTACCCTAAAAATGTAATTGTAGTGTCCCAGAGAATGTCATGTGACTTTATCATAATGTCTGGAAATTTTCATATTCATGCTTTTTACTTAATTATGTCATATGGCTCTTTTGAGAACTTTATTGCTCATGATTCACTTTCTCACTTAGAAATCATCAGTATTTCATCAAAGTCAATTGCAGTGTAATGTTTTACTACAGTTAAAACTAAACGATTCAAAAAATATGGTACCAACAAAGAATTAGGAGAAAGAAAATGAAGTTCTAGGATAATTGTGAGACAGCACTGACAGCCACCTATATTTCATTGAAGGAATTTCAAGGCTAGAATGGCTTGCTGACTTGATGGCTTGCTGACTTGATTACACAATTTCCCCATACAATACTGTGTATAGGTACTCAGTTTTTATTCATGGAACACAAGCACACACACACAAGCACATGCGCGCACGTGCACGCACACACACACACACACACACACACAAAAACACACAGAGCTATAATAAGATGAAAAACAGTTCTGAATAGTTACAGACTCTGTATAAGGATGCCCTGGTCACACTGAAAGCAAATATTGATCTGTCCAAAGAAATCTCTAAATAATGATTTTTTTCCTTTATTCATCAAATAATAGCAAACCAGTTATATAGTTCAACCATAAGAATTTTATGTTAGATAAACCATCTCTGATAACAGATTCATTCATTCTCAGAACACTATTACGTTGATAAGGAAAACTATGAACATGATATCAAATTGGGAGTTGGGGGCTGGAGAGATGGCCTAGCGGTTAAGAGCGCCGACCGCTCTTACAGAGGACCCGGGTTCGATCCCCAGCACCCACATGGCGGCCAAGAACCGTCTGAAACTCCAATTCCAGGAGAACTCCAGTTCCAGGGGAATCTGACACCCTCTTCTGACCTCCGCGGCATTGCACGACACGGGTGCACAGACCTGCATGCAGACAGTACATTCATACACATACATAAATAAATAAAATTAATAAAAAAAATTGGGAGTTGGAAAGGTTTCTCATTTTATTTATCTTTGTGTTTTGTGAAGATACTTTTATAGTTAGATTAAGCATGATTTAAAAATAGATTTCATTATAAAAGTGCTATCACAATTAGGAGACATAAAGGAATTTTGATCATTTATTGTTATTATTTTTTGCCCAACATGAATAGAAGTATAGTGGCCTTCAAAATTTGGGAATTACCCATGTCTACTAAAAAGCAGAAACTTTTACATTCTGATTTAATTAACAAGTATCATGTCCATGAAAGGTACTGCGCTGTGAACAGATGTAAACATAATCGGTGTACTCCCACGTCATATTTTGCAGGATCCAGACCTTCAAAGGACCAGGAGCATGAAATCTGAGCATGAACTGTGTACACAGAAGAGCACAAATACATTTCACAGCAAGCAGATTCTCTTAAGAAAGCAAAGAAGGAATTTCTGTGTGAATTTTTCAGGAAGAGAAATGATATAATACTTTCTAATGATCTGATCTGTACTAAGCAGAGTTTGTACTTTAAGTTTTAAATTTTGCAAGCAATGTGAGATGATTGAAAAGCCTATATTACCATTTATAACATTTTAATTATAATTTTTTAAGGAAAAACTATGATGTTCCATGTTAATTGTTTTACAGGTTCATATGGATCCAAAGAACAGGTTCTAGTGGATGTGGCAAAATCATCGATTGTACAGTAATCACATTGACACACAGCATTCTTTGTTAAAGACAAGTGAAATAATCTGGGGATAAAACCATCCTCAAGAGAAAGTCTTAGCCACGTGGTGGTGCACACCTTTAATCCCAGCACTCGGGAGGCAGAGGCACACGGATCTCTGTGAGTTCAAGGCCAGCCTGGACTACATAGTGAGCTCCAGGCCAGCTGGGGCTATAGAGAGACCCTGTTGTATCAAAAAGTGACAAAAAAACAACAAACAAAAAAAAAACAATAAAAAAAAAAAAGCTTTGATTCTGTTATAATCACCTGCTTAATGTTCACTATAAATAAATTATGCAAAAGGGTAAAGTTAATAACTGATTTCGAGTTAAGATTTGACTCATATTTCTAAGTCAATATTTGGTTATAAATATCAACTTAAAAACATGTGTAGTCACCAATTAAATGGAAAATATGTCTGTTCACAAAGGAACTTTTCTATACTTTGAAGAAGAGAGATTTATTTGAATCTCTGTGGTTTTCCTAGGTACCTAAACCAAAGTGCCCATTCAACAAAATTCCAATGATTTGAATTATTCACTTTAGTACTAACAAAGTATCTTGGCAATGAATTATTTGTGAATGCAAGAAGTTACTCCCTTGAGATACATCTCGATCCCAGATATAGCACCAAAATCTGGTGTTATTCATAACAGTTAAGTCTGAATAACTGCATGAAGAAGAAAAATAAGCTAAAGGAAGAATCTGCATGCATTTTATGACTGTATATAATCTTGAGTGCTCTAACTCTTGATGGACATATAAAAGGCACTATTTCATTAAACATAAAAAGAACTAGTTACCTATGGGACTATTTATTTCAACACGGTCCATGAAGTAAAAAGTTAAGAACACATTGCTTTTGTATTCAACAAGTCAATCATTTATTTACCTGGGTCATACCTCTTAAATACACTGATCATACAGTTAATAAATACCATATTATGTTCTTTTGTGATTATCATTTTATAACTTTCCAAAATGTTGGATTACTATGCTTACATTGCCCTCATGTACAACACAAAAGATAAAATAGCACACTGAGTGAATTTTTAATATGACATTCTCTGTTCTTCATTCATTTGATCATTCATTTAAAAAATAAATGCTATTTTCTTTTTATAGTCTCTCTAAAATACATCATCATATTTTAATAGAAAGCTGTTTAAAAACAGTATTCTAAATTACAAGACTACCTCTTGGTAGCAGCAAAAATTAAAGTTTAAAATCAAAAGGCAAATATTTGAAAAGGTTACTGAATTCGTCAAATTACATAATAAATCCATTTCCACCAACAGGGAGCCCTCTATCATTACCTCCTATTAGACCACACTTCTTTTTTTCAGGCACTTTCTCATAATATCTTTAGGGGTGATAAACCAATTTTTAGCCCCGATGAAAAACATCACATCATTTTAAACCAGTGCTGTTGGGAACTGAAGTTGGCCCATGACTTCATAACCTTCTTAATTTGGCAAATGATACTAAAGAGATTTTTATTTGATGATGGAAGGAAAGCATTCTTTCTTCCATGGATCGTCAAGGAACCTTGACATCCTTCAACTTGAAGAGGAAAAGCTGAAGGTTGATGCTGTGCCCACAAATATCTACACCTACTCTCCTGTAAGTGGGCTTTTATCAGGGAATCTGAGCACTTGCTCATGTTGGCAGAAGGTGGGAATTTCAAAAGTTTCATTGCAGTTATTTACAGTGTATCCTGCAAGAATTCTTGGCAATATTACAGGGCTTTCAGCAGATTGTTCTAGAAGTACCATAATGTAGGTGTATAATATGCAAATGTGTAAAGGTGCATTTTCCACTTAGATTATGACATTTAATTTAGAAAACTGTGATAGCCAAACATCCAAACACTGTGATCTTGTCCACTCTCTTGGGAATTGTTTCCCATTTCAGTGGATGTTAACATGGGGTTAAACGAACTTCTACTTCATTTTAATTCTCAGGGACATTTGGTTTTCTCATTATTTACTATTTTTTATTGACATGATATTTCCAAAGCTCAAAATATTTTATTACACATAGAGTTGAACATATCGTTTATCACTGTATAGTATAGAAAATAAATTTTTTGGTATTATCCTCAGCATTTAATAATGCAAAACTATTGACAAACATCTTTAGAAAAAATAATAAAATAGTCCTTCAGTATTAAAATTTCTTATTTAAAAAGCATTAGATCAAAGGGAAGATTATGGCATGTTATCAATGCATAGATGAGTGAGGCATGAATAAAATGAATCACCCCGGCTTTAGCAACAAATCAGAATTTTTGAAATCCCATTTCTTATAATAAAATACTTGAAATCTGAAGATCACAGTTTGTCACAGGTCAACTGCCAAAACATTGCATCCAGACTTTCTCCCTATTTTGCAGCCTTTGATGATGAAACATTTAAAATAATGTACATCCAGGACATAAGCAATGTACTGCATACTTACCAGGTGATATTTATGCCACATTGTTGAATTCAGGATTAATATATTTGGGCTTTTTATTGCTTGAGTAGAAAGTGCTCATTACTTATTGATTTATGTTTATAATATAGAAAAAAACCCAAAAACTAGTTTTTAATGGCATACATCACACTGTGGTAGTGGTTGATTTCCTCAAAATCGTCTTCTGTGGTTTGGGTGCAATGGGAGGAGGCACAGTTGCAGGTCTGATAGGGGGAAAGCTGTTACTGTGGCTTATTCCCAGTCCCCCATTTTCTAGTGGGAAAGGAGGGAGATGAGGTGGAGGAGGGAGGGGAGGGCCTTGGAGGGGAATCTTTCCCGGTGGGTGGACCGGTTCACTGTGTAGATGGACCTCCCTGCTCTTCATGTTATGCCGCGTATCACAGTCAGGACAATATCCATGGTACTGCACTTTTTCACTGAACCGTACACGTTCCCGGGGCCCCGCCTGGGGACACCTCTCTTTTTCAGGTCTGTGTATCAGAGGCTGTACTGGAGGCTTATCCAAGTTACTAGTGGGTTTGCAGCAGATATCTCCGTTTGGAATTTTGTTAGGTCCACTTGGTAAGCCTCCATTCCGTAGAAGGGTGCCATTGGTTTTTACAGTATTGACAGTTGGCACGACTCTCTGAGGCTCCTCACACCTCACAGGAGTCAACCGTGGAGGAGGTGGCGGAGGGTTTGGCTTTCTCAGGACTGTGAGGATAGCAGATGGGTGTGCTGGAGGTTTAATGAGGGGGGCATTGGCCTGCACTTTGATCTTCTCTATGCTGGAGGCTGTGGTGCCGCTGGAGCTACTGTTCAGCGTGTCTGTTTTGGAGCTGTCAGTCATCTCATCCTCCAGCTGGAGATCAGAGGTCAGGGTATCAATCTGGTCAACCACCTGGTGGAAAGGACAAGGTAATTGTGTTGAAGAGCAACTGAAAGCAAAGCATACAAGAAGGAGTTCTTTTCTAGCTATCTCTGATCTGCTACAAAACCCCTGACTGACACTGAAGTAGGTACTCCATTGCTGTTTAAAGTCTTTGAGCATTAGCTTTAGAGAATATCTACGTATCACACAACGAACCAACTGTTTAGCATTATAGCTCACATGAATGGAGTACAATATGCTGTTTATGAGTACATTCTTTCTGGCTATGCTAGTATCACCAGAGGTAGAATTCTAATGCAAAATATAACCAATTAAAAGAAAAAGGGTGTGAAGCTTCTCTTTAGCTTGGCGAATAGAAAATTACACAACATAGCTTCCAAGCTGAAAAGCAGAATCTGAAAACATTGAGTAACAGCTGTGCTTCTGACAAGATGATTGTCCCTTGTTAGCTCCTAATAACAAGTAGAGGACAGCCAAACACAGCCTACCCCCAAAGCATAAACTTACTTAAATCATTCATGTTTATGTGATTTGTTTTTGCAATTCTATTGTACATTTCTTGGGTGTGAACATTGTAATGACAATGCTGAATATCAATATCAAAAGCTATTAGGCTAAACACTCACTCTCAAACGTAAAGATTTTCTTTTTATGTCCATTATCAAGTCTCTCTGGTCTTCTTTTAGACCCTCATAGTTATTGGCCTGTTTCCTGCCATAGCAAATCTGTACAAATTAATATTTCTTTTGACCTCTCCTGGCTCATCAAATTAAAGCTCACAAATCTATAAAATCTTAGTTCAGAATTCATTCATGATGTAAGGCTTTCCACTCTTACTGCAATTATAGGTCAAGTTAATATGTTAAATACTCCCAAAGAATCTTACTCCTTAAATCAAATAATTCATATAATTTTAAATTACATGGTGAATAGCATTGTGGGTAATGAAATAATATTTGCTATGTAGACTGAAACTAGTCCCAATAACTGCAGGGCCTTTGATTGTGGTATTCTAATGATCCCTTTCCCTAAAGTATTCTAACAAGCAGCCACCAGTACTTATCAGAGGCTCAGAAAATAGTCGTTAAATAAATGCCTTGAGGAATATTTCCTTAGTTCAACTGTAAGCACAAGCATGTTCTGTCTTCCGTGATTTATACATGTGGCATAACTTAAAGGCCACTAAACCAATAAAGCAAATATGGGTCTCCCTGAGTCAAGCAAGACTCCACTGTCAGCACCAGCTACACCTCACCTGCCTGGAAATACTGTGCAGCAGAGGCAGCCATGTGCCTGTATATCCCAAATCTAATTGGCTATTGGCTCTCCCCTTGGAGAAATAACCCATGGCTGATGCCACAAGCTTACATCCTCTACAGGTTAGGAGATGTTATAAGCCACAGTAAGACCCTGTCATATTTAACAGGGGGGAAAATTGTAATTCATGGATTAACATATCCAAACATGTGTCTATGCTAAAGTAACCTACCATAACTATTAGTGCTGCTTAAATACCTATATATCTAATTGCTTGTTCTTTATTAGTAGGATCGAAAGGTTATTCCTGGACAAACTGTCAGCCCATGAAAGGAAACAGCCAGAATTGACCAGAGTCCAAGTCAACAGCTCCAGAGAGAGTGGACTGTTTTACCTCTCATCCACCTGTGCCCCTTTTCTAAGCCTAGAGAACAACCTGCGGAAGAGGGGGCGTGGTAGAATGTAAGGGCTGTGATTGGGGTGAATGGTGAAACTACAGCAATGTAGTCTGGACACTCATTTGATCAACTTGATTGAACAAACAACCTGTCACCCCCCACTGGATGGTGGGGCTGTAGGTGTTTGGGCACAACAGCCTGCAGATAGGTTTTGCATGAAGGATGCTTGTACTCATGGATTATCACTTATAGCTAAAAATGAAAAAAAAAAACTGAGAGAAAGATGCAGGACAGTTATGGCAGAATGCATGATCTGGGATGGGGTGGGGGTGGGGGGGGAGGGAAAGGGAAATAAGCCTGAACTGAATTGGAAAAAATGTATGAAATGCACAAAGCATCAATAAAAACTAATTTAAAAAATAAAAAAAAAACTCAATTATTCTATAAGGAATACTATAAAATAAACTTACTCATGGATGATCATATAATTTGTTACAAATTATCTAGTTCTAAGTTGGATATGAACAGATTTTAGACAGGTTGCCTAATGGATAAAAAATGTAGAGGAATCAGGTTGGATCATGGGTGGCACATATGATTTTGCCTGAGGCAGTATCATATTAAATTTCTACAGCAAAGGAAAGAAAAATTATTCATTATGAAAGATATGAAGCTGATGAAAGATTATTGCCTTGAGCCTGAAGGTTTGGTGGTTCCTTACTGCTTTTACTCTCTACACTGTCATTTTTTATGTGCTTATTAAATGCAAAGAGAATAAAATGTAAAATAACATGGCTCTCACAGAGCAAAGAATTTGCTGGAACCCAAACTACCTGACCTTAACAAGATCCTCAGAAAATGAACAAGTGCTCTAAAGCAAGGAACAAGACTCCTTTGCATTGGTAAGTGCCGCCTTCCCTAGACTTAAGCCAGATCTAACTGGCACAAGAGCAGTGGTTCCAGCATGCTGTCCAAAAGAACCTGAGAAGGGTCCTTTGTTGTGGGTCCTGTGAAGACTTTGTTGTTGAAGGGCACTATGAAACAGGAGGTGGAGAGTGAGCTACCAGCTAGACTGTGAGAGCCGTTGGAATGTTGTGATGAAGCATTCTCGCTAAAGTACAGAAAGTTTCAAACAGGAAAACAAACACTTTCTCAGACATACCTCGGGGAACCTTAAGGACACTGAAGAAGAGCGCTAAACCTTTTGGGAAAACAAAAAGGAATATATTCATAGATCAACAAACACTGGACAAATGGAGCATAACCAGGATTGATCTGTGGGAGGAGAAGGGAGGAGTTGCAGAGAAAGAGAGGGAAGACAAGAGAAGGTAATGAGGAGCAAACACAAGAAAAACACAATTATGTGCATATGTGAAACCATAGTAATGAAGCCTATTAGTTTGTAAATTAAAAATTTAAAATAGGCAAACAGAAGATGTTTATACAAATTATAAATATATGAATAATTTAGAAATATATTTCATATTGAATGAAAATTATTGGGATTCCTAAATAGTTTAATTCTATGTTTAAGTGAGAGAAGTTGATGTTTTCCTTTGACAAAGATTAAAAGATAATATGAAAGATGGTGAAGTTATATTAAAACCACCAAAAAGATTTACTCTAAGTCTTTATTAAAGAAACATCATAGGTTCATTTGGCATATAAATAAATGAATAAAACATAATGAAAAATTTATGTCCATGTAAGTACATGCATATACACAAAAGTTGATGAGAAAAATTTATGATCAAGTAATTCACATAATATAAATACTAAATTTCTTAAGAACATACCTATAATAATAGTAATTGAGGAGATACAAATTAAATAAAAATGACATAAACTTAAAGTCAATGGTTAAGCAAGGAGAAGAAAGTATTATAATGCTAATTGTTGGTTATGAGGTAAATAATGGGAAATTTTTATATCGTCATCCTTACATGCAAATTAAATCGTTAAAAAAAACTTGTGTTAGGAATATTTTGCAAACTGTATAAAGTAGGGATCCTTGGTACAGTTCTTTTTTGAACAAACTCTAGCTTACTCCACAGAAATTAACAGAAGTTTATAGGGCTACAAGTGTACAAAGGTGTTCCTTTCAGGCTTTTTGTTTATTTTGTTTTGTCATAGCTCAAAACTAGAGATAGAATAAATATCTAGCAGTAAGGGAATGGGTCAGTAATGCTGAGTAAATACAATGGATTGACTAGAGAAAGTTAGCAAGACTGGGGAGTATTATCCTTTACTTACTTGTATGATGCATAAATAAGAAGTTAGAGTAATGAAGGACAAGGTATATGTTAAGAGAAAAAGATGGGACGAGCTCTACAAGGCGATAAAGATTTTTTGGGAGAGGTTGGGGAGATAGCTCACTGAGCAACATGCTTGTCACAGAAGCATGAGGACCCGAGTTCAGTCCCGAAGAACACTCCAGAGAAAGTAGACTGTTTTGCTTCTTGTCCACCCGTGCCCCTTTTCTAAGCCTAGGGAACAATCCGTGGAAGAGGGGATGTGGTCAAATGTAAGGGCTGTGATTGGGCTGAACGGTGAAACTACAGCAATATAGAGTGGACACTTATTTGATCAACTTGATTGAATATACAAGCCCCCCAGCTAGATGGGGCTGTGTGGGTTTGGGCACAACTGTTTGCAAATTGATTTTACATGAAGGATGCTTGTACTCATAAATTATTACTTATTATTAAAAAATGAAAAAAATAAAGAAATAATAGAAGAAAAAATAAAGAAGTGTTGTAGCTGGGCGTGGTGGCATACACCTTTAATCCTAACACTTGGGAGGCAGAGGCAGGTGGATCTCTGTAAGCTCAAGGCCAGCCTGGTCTACAGAGTGAGCTCCAGGCCAGCTGGGACTAAAAGGGAGACGCTGTCTCAAAAAGATAAAAAACAAAAAAAGAAAAGAAAAAAAAAAAAATGAAGTGTTGCGAATGTAATTCCAGTGTTGGTATGGATGGTGGAGACAGGAAGATCTCCAAGGATCTCTGGCCAACCAGTCTAGTGGAATTGGTGAGCTACAGGTTCAGTGAGAGACCTTGTTTCAAAATATATGATGGTTGAGGATATACACAACACTGATTTTTGGTCTACACACAGAGAGAAACACACATATTAACATGTGCATACACACACACACACACACACACACACACACATGCAAAAGTGAGCACATACACAGTAATGAGAAATCCAAGCCTGATTAAAGAATCTCAAAGGTAACCTGAATTCTTCCCACGTTGTAGAAATGGGACAATTAACATTGTTAAAATCACCGTATTACAAAAAAACCCCTACATATTTAATGTAATTCCTCATCTAACAATACCTATCTTCAAAAAACTAGGAAAATGTCCAAAATTTTTTATGGAAACACGAATGTCTATAATTAGCTAAAGCAGTCCTGAGCAAAACGAACAACGCATAGAACACTGGATTTCAAAACGCACTGCAACACTGTTACAATGGATAGAGCAGGATTCTGCACCAAAACAGACACAGTGAGCAGTGGGCGAGAATAAAGGAGGCAGAAATAAACGGATACATCTGCTTCTCAGCAAAGATGCCAAAAACCCACTTTGAGAAAGGCAACCTTTTCAATTAATTGCTGCTAGGGAATTGAATATTCATATGTAGAGGATTAAAAGTAGACCCCTATCTCTTACCCAGGTTAAAAATCAACTCAAAATAGATTAAAGACCATAATCTATGATCAGAATATCTGAAAATCTAGCAGAAAACAAAGGGGGAATATTTCAAGATTAAAATAATAGTTGACATATAAGATTACATCAAGTTTACATCTCTGTCTACCAAAAAGGTAATAATAATAAAGTGAAGAGTCAACATAAATAATAGGAGAAATATTTGCCACTTGCCAGTAATCCATGTGATAGAGAATTAACAACCAGAATATAAAGAGAAATGAAAATATGAGCAATTAATCCAATCAGAGATGGGAAAATGGTCAGAAAAGGCAGTGCTCAAAAGAAGCACTAATGTCCAATAAATATTTGGAAAAAGTTCTGAACATCTTTAATCAAATGAAATTTAAGCATGTTGAGATCCAGTTTCACTCAAGTCAGAATGGCTACTATCAAACAATCAAATAAATAAATAAATAAGAATGGAGCCAATTATGTAAATGCTGATCAAGATAGGGAGAGAACTGAATCATTTTCTACTATGACATCATTCAATAGATTATCTCTATTGAAAATGTAGGAGAAAGTGATATATTTATAGACACACATGACCTATCATAATCAAGTAAATAATATATAAGCATTTTTTAAAATTTTATTTATTTTTGTATGTGTATGAATGCATTGTCTCCATGTGGGTTTGTGCACCCGTGTCATGCAATGCCGTGGAGGTCAGAAGAGGGTGTTGGACTCCCCTGGAACTGGAGCCAAAGATGGTTCTCAGCTGCCATGTGGGTGCTGGGGATCGAACCCAGGTCCTCCACAAGAGCAGTCGGCGCTCTCAACTGCTAGGCTATCTCTCCAGCCCCAATAATATATAAGCATTTTACAAGCAATAATGTTGAAGCAATAATAAAATTACCCAAATAAAAAGAACTCTGGCCCAGATGGATTCATTGCTGATTTCTTCCAAATCCTTAAATTAACAGTATTCCTCTTCAAACTATCTTATAAAAATACAAAGGGAAGGAATATTATCCAAACTCCTTTCATGAAACCACTATTGTCCCAAAACCAAAATCAGATAAAGACAGTGCAAAGAATATATAAGAGATTTCTTTTTTATTTTTTTTATTTTTATTTTTTTTGTCTTTTTGAGAAAGGGTCTCCCTGTAGCCCCAGCTGTCCTGGAATTCACTCTGTAGACCAGGCTGGCCTTGAACTCATAAAGATCTGCCTGCTTCTGCCTCCCAAATGCTAGGATTAAAGGTGTGCGCCACCAAATATATAAGAGATTTCCAAGAAAATCTCTCTAATCTATGTGAATACAAAATTCTCAATAAAATACTTTCAAACTGAAATTTTGATTTCAAAATTTTGTTTGATTGATCAAACATGATAAAATTCATTCACCATCATCAAGTGAGCTTTATTGAAGGGATGCATGGATGGTTCAACATATAAAAATCAAGAAATATAATGCATCAGATTAAAAATTCCCAGGCTATAAATATCATAGTAACCTCAACAGAGAGCAGAAAGGCACCTGACCAAGTCTAACATCCCTTCATGACAGAAATTCTGACAAAAACAAGAAATAGTAAGACATATCTTGATGCAAGAAACCTAGAGCCAACATTATACTGCTAGGGTAAATCCTCAAAGAATTTTCACTTAAATCAGGAATGAGATAAGTTGTCCACTTTGTCCATTCTTATTCAATACAGTCCTTGAAATCTGAGTTATCACAGTAAGACAGAAAATAAAGAATATAAACAGTAAAGAGAGGCATCAAGTCATCCTTATTTATCATGAAGATCCTACATAAAAATGTTTATATTACTAAAAACAATCTACAGATTTGATGCAAACCCAATCAAAATAGGAAAAAAAATCTTAAAATTCAAATGGAAACACAAAAAAATAGTGTACCATCAAAACTATTCTGAGTAAAAAGAACAGTCCTGGAAGGAATCATAATACTTGGTTTAAATATGCTTCAGAACCATAGAAATTAAAGAAGCCTGGTACAAGAACAAGAAATAGGAACTGAGACCAGTAGAATAGAAAAAGAAGACCCCAAATTGCACTACTGCCACTTGATTTTTGACAAAGATGCCAGAATCATTTGCAGAAAGACAGATTTCAAAAAGTAGTACTAGTGATCTTGGAGCTTCACCTTACTGACTAGTAGTCACAGTGCTGCAAGGTGCTATGCAGGCTACTGCAAGTAAAATGCTATCACCAGCCTTTTCCATCTAAACAGTTCAAGCTACAATAATGACTGGACTGGCAAGATATGCTCATTGAACTCACTGATTACAACAAAGTGATGTAAGTAATCAACCACTTTATTTATTGCCCTGTTAACCAGATGGAGCCCATACCTGGCACCCGTTTTTAAGGCAAAGAACCTATGGCTAAACAGGTCACAGATCACAGGAGAGAACCTACCACTATCACCATGTTAAATAGACATAGTATTAAACCAACTCCTAATGACTTATTCTTAGACTCATTGATTAGGAAATTTCTCAGCTTTTTTCTAACAAGACAGTAATTAACATAGAGACCTACAACTGGTCAGCATACAGAGAGAGATAAGAGGCTGCAGTGTGATCAGCCCTAAGTGGGACATTGATATCACCTTCTT
Organism: Rhizomys pruinosus; assembly: GCA_009823505.1. Classification (NCBI taxonomy): domain Eukaryota; kingdom Metazoa; phylum Chordata; class Mammalia; order Rodentia; family Spalacidae; genus Rhizomys; species Rhizomys pruinosus. The sequence continues at coordinate 1,850,570 of VZQC01005846.1, forward strand.
CCTCAACAACCAAGGCTCAGAGATCACTGTGGATGAGGGGACAGAACGACTGTAAAAACCAGAGGTGGCAGATGAATACAAGGAAACCATGTTTTCTGTGCACAACAGAATCACTGCACAAATGAACCCATAGCCAGCACTTGTGACAGCATGCAAGAGACCTACATAAGCCCAAGCCAGAAAACAACCCAACATGGATACATGAGGTGATCAAGAAGCTCCAGTCCTAGGTTAGGAATCCCCTGCAATTGATATCTACTGGGAGAGGGAGGCTGAGTTTTCTTTAAACATGTTACACTGGGTATATTCACCAGTTTCCAAGAAATAAACCAATACTCAAGAGCATTTGGGTAACACAAAGATGCAATAGGCCTGAAAAATAACAGAGGGCATGAAATGGGGGCAGTGTATGGAAGTAGGGGTGATCTGATGAAGATTATGGAGGATATCTGAATATTATCAAAATTCATAATATGAAATTAGTAAAGAATCAATAAAAATATTATTTAACACATTGGTACTAAACCCCCCCCCTGCTTTCCACATGTAATGAATCTAGATCCCTATCTCTCACCCTCTATAAAATCAATTCAAATTGATTCAAAGACCTTGAGATAAACCCTGAATTCCCTAGCTGTTAGAGGAAAGCATAGGTAAAGAATTAATGTCTAGAATATATGAAGAATGTAAAAAAATATGAGATTAGCATATAAATCCAATCAATAAATGGGTTAATGAAATTGATGGCTCTCAAACAATGAAGCATAAATAACCAATAACCACATAAAAAGTTTAGCATTTTTTTTGAGACACCATCTCCCTTTAGTCAGTCCCAGCCTGCCTGGAGATCACTTATATAGACCAGGTTGGCCTTGAATCACAGACATGTGATTCTGCTTCTGCTTTCCAAGTGCTGGGATTAAAGGCATACGCCTGACAAAATTCAACACTTCTATTCATCAGGAAAATAAATTCAAAATAAAGCTACATTGAGATCGTCTCTCACTAGAGTCATAATGGTTATTATTAAGAAAATAAACAATAAATGCTGGTGAGGATGTGGACAAAAGGGAGATTTTATAGACTCTGGATATGTCTGAAAAGTGGTCTAGCCATTATGTAAATCAGTATGGAATTAGAAAACAAAAAGCAGAAGTGCCATATGCCACAGGTACACCATTCCTGGGAATATTTCCAAAGGACCTTGAGTCAACACACTGCAGACAAGACTTGCATAGACATGGCTGTTGCAGCAGTATTTACAACAATCAGGTTACAGAATTAGCCTTGGTGTCTACAAGGAGATGAATGGATGAAGAGAATGTGTATATTTACACAATGGAGTCACAACAGAGTCATATACACAATTCGGTCATGACAGAGAATAAAATCATAGTCTTTCTTAGAAAATGGATGTGCCCGGATTTTATTGCATTATGCAAAATAAATCAGATTCACAAAGATGACTGTATCTTTTCCTTCACTGGAGGATTTTTGATTGTGCAAAGATACATTAAGTCATATATATGTATGATTTAATGATATGAAATAATAAGAAGGTGGAAAGACAGACACAATTGGGAGAATGAAACAGGTAACAAAAAGGAATAGGAGGATATGGGAGATGAACATTTATGATCAAAGTATGTTATAATTGAAAGAAGTTGTCATTATGAAATCCATCATTATGTATGACATATTCCAAGAAAAGGAAAGCATATTCTATATATTCCTTATAAAATTTTAAACTGCTAGAAACAAAAAAGACATCATGGAAGAGGCAGTAGAATAAATTCTGGACAAATATACATCCAAAATTGTAAAATTTGGAGTACCTTTTCCTAACCACTATATCCTGTCCCTTCAGTAGACAGTTGACAGTGTAATACAATAGTCTGTTTACATACACTCTGGTAGCTTTCTATTGTACCTGAAACAGTATAGTGATTTCATATTTAGATTTTGAATAATTATTTACATAGTCAAGATTTCAGGGTTTCTGTCTCAGTTTTAAAGCCATCAAGAACACTAATCCCAGATGGCTAAGAAAGACAGAGTGGAAAAGATAGAGAAAAAAAAGACAGATGGAAACATGACAAGACTTACTGAATTCCCTTCTTCTTCCTTGGTGCTTATAGAGCTGCTCCAAAGCTTGTCATAATGCTTGGTTCATTCCAACTCTCAAAATACTGAATTTAAATGTGTATTTATCTTTAAATATTGGTCCATATAACTAAATGTGTCATTAATTTGTCTGAACATTACTTACCTTATTTAACTAAAGTCACTATATGGAGTGACTCTTTAAGATCCCTTATCAACAATTCTCAACCACAAGAATTTCAACTACAAAAGTAATGGAGGAGAAAAAGGAGTTTATTCCCAGCTTAACCTTTTACAAGAAAATGTATTAATTCTTTCAAAATATTTAGGATTTATTTATGAATATAATTACCTTAAACTGATGATGTCAGTAGTAAAAATTAAAATGTAAAATGAATAGGAGCCACAGGAAGTTTTAAAAATATTTTATTTAGTATTTTTATTTCATGTGTGTGAGTGCTTTACCTGCATCTATATAAGTGCACTTGTGCCATGCAATGCCTGCAGAGGTCAGAAGAAGGTGTCGGATTTTCCTAGAACTGGAGCTATGGACAGTTGTTAGATACCATGCTGGTGCTGGAAATCAAGCCCCAGTCATCTGTAAGAGCACCCAGTGCTCTTAACCATTGAAACATCTCTGCAGCCCACCCCCGCCAGAAGTTTGGCTGTGATAAACAGTAGTAAGAACAATAATTTCCATCTACTTTTTGACCATGTTTAGTAGCTGAACTCCAATGATAGCTAATGTAACTAACTTGTTCAACCTGGGAGAGCCTGGACATAATAAGCCTGTAAGATCAGAGGCAGGAAGTGGGGTCAGTACTGAGTCTGGGACTAAGGTAGGGGAACCAGTCTGCTGTGGGCTCATAGCCATAACACACCAGGCCCATTTCTATCTATCCGCCAAAATGATCTAGTGTCAGGATTAAAGGATACAGCTCTTCATCATGCAGAATTTAATTTGCATTCTGTAGCTAGATGACAGCAATTTTTTAAAAGACCATGTGAATTATTATACATGAATAAACCACATAATTATGGTGTAAATGGTCAAATTATACTAAACTGTACTTAGAAAATGTAATAAATGGAAGCATTTAATTTATTCCACAATGTGCTCTAGCTTTTAACATTATTTATGTGAAAGAATTGGTAAGACATTTAAAAGGCAAGGATAACCCTGGCATCTTGTGTTCTCTGAAAAGACCAAATTACAAATAGAGAAGAGATGCTCATGTGGTTCAAAGAGATGACTAGATTAACCTTGGAATACTAGGGCTATCTTCAGATTTCTAGAGCAACAGAGATTTTCCTAACAACGCTGTTATCAATTAGAGATGGGCCAATCAGCCACGAGATTTTCCCAGTTTTTATTGTCTAGACCAACAGATAATGTAACTTTTACAATCTAGATTATCACAGATATCATAGCAATATAAATATATCATATAGTTCTTATCATTTTCCTTATTTCTTATATTTGTTAAAGCATATAATGTAGACAATGCAAGCCACTCAGGGTACACACACACACACACACACACACACACATATTTCAATGGGAAGAATAGGAGAAGCTGGGCAAGGCTGACCTACTCCTTTTTTAAATTTTATTTATTTATTTTTGTATGTGTATGAATGTACTCTCTGCATGTAGGTCTGTGCACCTATGTCGTGCAAAAAAGGTCAGAAGAGGGTGTCGGATTCCCCTGGAACTGGAGTTCTCCTGGAATTGGAGTTTCAGACGGTTCTCAGTCGCCATGTGGGTGCTGGGGATCGAACCCGGGTCCTCTGCAAGAGCAGTCGGTGCTCTTAACCGCTAGGCTATCTCTCCAGCCCTGACCTACTCCTTTTTAATAAGCTGTTTAAAAAGTAATTTATTTTATTTGTTTACATATCACCATTGTAAACTAAATTACATAAATGCAAAGAGGGTGAAATACATAGACTTTTTATTCATGCATCCAGGGGAAGCTATAAATCTGTAAAAGAAAGGAGAATAGATACCCAAAGAAATTAGGAACTTCTAAAACAGAGGCTACAACAAACAACAAAACCCACATTCAAACACACTTATGAGCAGAAAGCTAGTATCAAAAGGATACTTAAAAGTCTCTTAAATACTTTCTAACCAGTTGTACTTAGGACACAACATATTTTGAATAGTATTATGCAGTATTTATTATAATGTATATGCAAGTTACAAATTTCGTGCTGTTCTCTAAAAATGAATTGTATTTAAAAATTAATAAGCACCATGCACTATGGTGCATGCCTTTAATCCCACCACTAGAGAGGCAGAGGGAGGCTGATCTCTGTGAGACAGAGTCTAGCCTAGTCTGTATAGTGAGTTATCGGGCAGCCAGGGCTACAGGGCGACCCTGTAAAAGCAAATAACAAACAAAAATGAAAAGTGAATAAGCAACCAAAATTTTTTACAGTTTAAGTAATGTTTAATAGCTTATAATATTTTTATCCAAAGGCAAAGTAAAACTACATTTGTCTTAGGTGTTCTGTGCTCAAACACATTCGATAAACAATTATTTTGAGAGTGACAACAGGTTTAGTCTAGTATTGTGAAAAAGCCTGGTGATAAAGTTTTCTAGCTCTGTAAAGACTCACTATGCACTCAGTATCCCCTTCACCAAATCATCCTAAATAAGAGTAAAAACTAAAAAATATAAACTCAAAATATTTCTAAGTCAGATATGAATTAGCCATATTTTTCTCTGACTATGCCCACACATTAATTGAAATGTGTGCAAAGCATCAAGAAGGTCCTAAAAAAAATATGTAAAAATCTTCCCATGTGTTAAACATATAAGAAAAATACCTCTAAATAGCTAAATAATAAAACTCTACAACTGAGAATCAGAGAATGCTCGATGGGCAGTAGGAATGCCAATAGAAAGTCCTAATAAATAAAACAATCGATATTTAGGACTGTTGTCATGTACGGGTGAAATATTCCCCATGGGTCCATTNTCCCAACTGCTTTGGACAAAAGCTCAGGGGGCTGTAACAAGAAATCTTACAATAGGTAATTGGCACTAGCATCCACAACAGGGATACCATTCGTCGTTGTTTTTCGGTTCTGTTACTTCACTCAGCATGATGTCCTCTAGCTCCAGCCATTTTCCTGCAAAGCTCATGATGTCATCTTTCTTTACTGCTGCATAGAACTCCATTTGTTGATGTACCACATTTCTCTATCCACTCATCAGTTGAGGGGCATTTGGGTGGTTCCAGACTCCTTGCTATTGTGAAGAACTGAAATAAACATGGCCATGCAGTATCTTTTGGTGAGGTGAGTCTTGAGGGATACATGTTAGGAGTGGTATGGCTGGGTCTGGTGGCAAGTTCATCCAAGTCTTCCAAGGTTCTCCACACTGCTTTTCATAGTGGCTGTACAAGATTTACATCCATCAGCAGTGGATGAGTGTTTCTCCTTTCCCCACAACTTCTCAGCATCTGGTATATTTTGTTTTCTTGACCTACAAGTCTTATTGGTAAGATGATATCTTAAAAGTGGTTTGGATTTGGATTCCTTAATGTATTAGTGGTGTTGAACACTTCTTAAGGTGTTTCTAGACATCTCTAATTCCTCAGTTGTGAAGTCTTTGTTCAGCCTTTGTGCATCTATTGAGTGGTTCATTTGTTTTCTTTGTTTTTGAGTAGTTTCTATATTTTTGGAAATCAATGCTTTGTCAGAGTTTCAGGGGAAGTTTCCTCCACTCTGTGGGATTTCTCTTCATTCTCTTGATTGTTTCTTTTGATGTACAGAAGCTTTTGAGTTTAATAGAGGTCCCATTTGTCAGTTGTCGACCTTAATTCTTGCACAGTGCTGTCTGATTTAGGAAGTCTTTCCTACGCCTATGTCTTGTAGTCTACTGCAACTTTTTCTTCTATCACCTTCAGAGTTTGGGGTTTCACGTTGGGTCCTTGATCCACCTGGAGTTGACTTTTGTCAAGGCGAGGTAGGGGTTTGATTTCATCCTTCTGTAAGTGGTGATCCAGTTTTGCCACACCACTGTGGAAGATGCTGTCTTTTCTCCATTGTGGTCTTCTTGGCCCCCTTGTCAAATATGAGTGGCTGAATTGTATGTGCTCAGGTTTGGATCTTCAGTTTGTTCCATTGTTCAACAGGTCGTTTTTTGTGCCAGTACCAAGCTGTTTTATAACTATAGGCCTGTCGTATGTTTGAAGTCTGGTATAGAGGCCCCCCTGTATTGGTCTTTTCACTCCGGGTGCTTTGACTATTTGAGGTTTGTTTTTCCAAATGAAATTAAGGACTTTTTTTTTTCAAGCCTGTGAAGAAACTCTTGTAGGATTTTAATTGGATTGCATTAAATCTGTACAAAGAGTTTGGGTAGAATAGAACATTTTACTATATTAATTCCCAATCCATGAGCATGGAAGGTTTTTCCATCTTCTGAAGTCTTCTTCAATTTCCTTCTTCAGAGGTTTAAAATTGTTGTAGAGATCTCTTGGTGTTTTGGTTAGGTTTTTTCCAAGGTATTTTATGTTTTTTAGGCTATTGTGAGTGGTAGTTCTCCTTGATATCCATTCTTAATTGCCTTGTTGTTTGTAAAGAAAGGCTACTAAAAAGGCTACTGATTTTCTAGGTTAATTTTGTATCCTGCCCACTTTACTGAAGCTTTTACTCATTTCTTAGGAGTTTTTCTGGTGGAGTTTTTTTATCTATCTCATCAGCAAAAAGGTATAGTTTGACTTCCTCTTTTCCAATTAGAATTCCCTTAATTTCCTTTTCTTACCTTATTGCTCTAGCAATTGTTTCAAGCACTATATTGAAAAGGAGTGCTGATGGGGCAGCTTTGCCGAGTTTGCCGACTTCCTACATTTAAAGGGAATGTTTCTGTCATTTCCTCATTTACGATGATATTGGCTGTGGGTTTCCTGTATATGGCTTTGATTACATTAATGAATGATCCCTCTAATCCAATTCCCTCTAGGACTTTAAGCATGAAGGGATGCTGGATTTTGTCAAAGGCTTTTTCTGCATCAATTGAGATGATGTGCGGTTTTTGTCTTTCATTCCATTATAATGTTGATATATTATTATTTTTTGTATGTTGACCATCCTGCATCTCTGGTATGAACAAACTTGGTCATGATGGATGACTTCTTGATGTGGGTCTGTATGTGGTTTGCAAATCTTGTTTAGAAATTTTGCATCTGTGTTCATTAATGAGATGGGTCTATAGTTCTTTCTTTTTGGTTGTATTTTGCCTGGTTTGGTAATAGAGTGAAACTAACAATGGAGAGAATTTTATGTTCCCACAGGTAAAAAATCACCAATCTAAATGCCTGAAAACATACAACTTATGGCTGTGAGGATGGACTGGAAAATGCCAGCAGAGAAGGCTGGACCCATCTGAACATTAAAGAAAGAGGAACCTCAGACTGCTGAGTCACAGACACTGAGCATCTCTCTGAATACTATTGGGGTTAACTGTTTATAATGGGCCCTAACAAAGTTTACCTTCTAGCTACTGAGAAACATTCCTACCTCTCCCCTTTATAGGAAAAAGAAATACATGATGGTAATGAAATCATTCCCTAACTGTAAATTAGAGCCCATTGTTATAGTGGTAATTTCTTATAAAACAGTATAACTGCCCTTTTAATTTATTGATAGGCATAGGAACTGTGGAAGGATAATTCTCTATTTAGAGCCAAATTCAATAGTAAAGCCTTTATAAAGCTGTTTAATATAGCAAAATATATTAGTACAGGAAAGCTCTAACATCAGCAATATATTATTCTACCTAGGAGATGTTGGCTAGGGGATTCAACCCCCCCCCCAAATACAAAGGTCTTTTGCCTATAAGTGGGATATATGCAAGGAGAAAGGCAGTAAGTCCCTGTTGTCCAAGACCTGGTGGGAACATGAAAAAAATGTTATGAGACGTCACTTGCTAGCTACAACTGGCCTCTGAAATGCCAGAGAGCGATACCAAAGGCCACTAAAGCAATACAGCAAAATATTGGTCTCCCTGAGGACAAGCAAGTCCCTCCGTCAATATCAGCTACACCTCAACTGCCTGGAGATACTGTGCAACAGTGGCAGCCAAGTGTCTATATATATCCCAAATCTAATGGCTATTAGCTCTCCCTTATGAATAACCACAGTGTATGCCACAAGCTTATGCCCTCTAGGTTAGGAGATTGTTATAAGTCACAATAAGAACTTGTCACCCTTTATAGAGAAACCACAGTTGCGGATTAGCATACCATCCAATGCATCTGTGTTCTATGCTCACAGCTTAGCTTGACATAGAAAGTTAGATTTCTCCGCTTAAATGCCTGTACACCAATGCTTGTGCTTGATCAGTATGACTAAAAAGGTATCACTAGAAAAGCTGTCAAACCATTAAGGGAAACACCTGAACAGAAAAGAGCCCAAAAGTGACCAACTCCAAGTAAAGTAGACTGAATTTTCTTCACCCACTTGTGCCCCTTTCCAAAGCCCAGGGAACAAATGTGGAAGAGGACGGGTGGTAGAACTTTAGGGCTTGCGAAGATGATAAGAGGTGAATCATGAGACTACCTAGCAATATAGCTGGACTCCTACTTGATCAACATGCCTATGCATACAAGCTCTCCACCTGGACTATGGGAACCTTGGGTATATTCAAATATTTTTGACATAGATACTTGCAAAATACCAAGATGACAAACCAATTACCTAATTGTAGACAAACTGAGCAACATCAATGTTATCTGAAAAAAACAATAAACAAAAAAAAAAAAAAAAAAAAAAAATAATAATTTAAAAATATATTAAAAAATAAAATGGGCTGGCAAAAAAAGAAGGAAGGAGAATTCCCTCTGTTTCCTTCTAAACAATTTCAGTAATAATGGTTGTAAGCATTTTTGAAATGTTTGTAGATTCTGCTGTGAAACCCTAGTCCTGGGCTTTTTTTTAGTTGGAAGTCTTTCTTTTACATCCAATTTCTTCACTATATTATGGGTCCTGTTTAAGCTAGTCAATCTCTCTTGGTTGAGCTTTGGTGATCCAACACGATTTCAGATATCTATCTCCATTTCTTCTAAGTTTTCAAACTTAGTAAAGTATAGTTTATTATTCCATATGATTGTTGGATATTTTTCATTATTCTGTTGTGATGATGCCCTTTCATCACAGGATTGTATTGATTTTCGAGTTGTTTCCGTCTTTCTTTTGGTTAATTGGCTAGAGGTCTGTCTACCTTGTTATTCTCTAAAGAACCAACTTTTAGATTCATTGATTTTTTTGTTATTGTTTTCTTTGTTTCTATATTCATTGATTCTGCTCTGATTTTTGTTATTTCTTCCTGTCTGCTTGTGTTAGGGTTCATTTGTTGTTGCCTCTCAAGTCTTTTAGCTGCAGTGTAAATATTCACTTGTGCTCTTTCGGTTTCTAATGTAGGCACCCAGGGCTATAAACTTCCCTCTTTGGACTGCTTTTAAAACTATGGGAAGGTTTTGCTGTGTTGTATTATCATTGTCATTCATTTCCAGGAATGCTTATTCTTTAATTCTTCTTGACCCATTCATTATTCAGGAGAGTGTGTGTATCTCCATGTGTTCTTTATAGGTGGTGTCTTATCCTGATGTTGATATTTACTTTATTGCACTTGTGGTCAAGACAGAATGCATGAAATTATTTCAACTTTTTGTTTTTTGAGGCTTTCTGTGTCCCAGTATGTGGTCTAGTTTTGAGAATGTTATGGGTGCTGAGTAGAAAGTGCTTTCTCTGGTTTGGTGTGGAAATTCAGTAGCATGGCTATAGGCTCCATTTTGGTGGGATTGTATCTATATTAGTGCAGTCTCTGTTTATTTTGTTCCTGTTGATCTGTCCAAAGGACTTGATGTGGTATTGAAGTCCCTACTACTATTAGGTGCTGGGTTAAGTGCCTTGAGGTACTGAAAAATTGTCTTTATAAAGTTAGTGCACCAGAGTTTAGTATGTTATATTAATACACTGTTTTATATTTGCTGGGATTAGTCCCTTCCTGATGGGCTATCCGAGATTGTGTTTCTGTCACTATAGTGGGTTTGCCTCATCTCATAATGTTTGATTAATTAATATTAATATAAGGTTAAATAAGGCTGTGACTATTCCTTGATTAGCTCGTTTCTACTTCTGCATTGTTTTTGCTTTCTAGTTTGGCTTCTCTTCTGTCTTTGTTAGTATCTCTGAGATGTTTTCGAAGTATTTCATTTTTGTTCGGTTTTTTCTACTTCATTACATTTGGGATATAACTGGGCCCAACCTAACGGGAGCTTGCTCATCTCTTGCTTTAGTCCAGAATCATAATTTGCTTTTTTTTTTTTTTTTTCTCTTGTGTTTCGATTTTTCTTTGTTTTGGTAGCATTCTTACATTTAGTGGGGATTTCTTTGTCCTAGCATATAGATGGAGTTTATGTTCTTCAAGTATTTCCATGGTGTCTTTTTTGTTCGGATATCTATTATTGTGGATGATCATATCCGGGATTATACTTATCTATCTTATTGGATGATCGTTTTATAGTCCCCGATGAACAGAGTACATGGCTCCTTCACCCTATTTATCCATCATTTTTGTCCCCTACACCGGTATTCAGCTCGTCTCGCATTATCGGTTCTTTATTCGGCGTCCTCCTTCTAGGTGCTGGTGGGCAGGTTGTACCATGACCACTACTGGTTCTCAGTCACTTTGACACAGTCCCTCAACATCCTGTTCTATCATCGACGCGCATTGTTGTCTCCACATCCATAGGCTGCTATTGTCGTTGTTATGTACAGAGTAGAGGGATTAGATGGTGGTCAGACAGAGATCACTCCGACTCAAGCCATCGACGATGTGGGTAACAAGCTCACACGGCTCGGAGCGCGGACGAACTCGAGTAGTTTCGGGCTTTAACCCCTGGAATTACTCTTTCACTGCTTCTCTTGTTCTCTGCGTGATATGACTCTAAAAACGTCCACCGGCTACACCACATTCTGATCGGTCTCCCCTCAATGGAATAAGCTTGTGTCAGTTCTTCATGTAGCTACACATTCTGTGTCTATTGTTCTTGACAAATGTCTCACCGTACGTGTGCACTATGTGTGGCCCAGCGCAGTTTATTTCTCGTCTTCACGTGCTGGCTCAAGATCCATGTGCGTTGCGAGAATCTGTATTTGTCATAGTTAGCTTTGGGAGTTCGATCGTACGAGGTCTCGTTGAAGATCTATCAGCCCTCTCGGGCTTAGCTGCGCTTCTCATCTATGTCAGAGGTTGAATAGAGTCCCCTTCCTTCCCTTATTTAACCTTTATTATTAGACTTAGTTCCTGTTCTTCCGTGAATTCTGTTTCTTCCCATCTGAGATTTTGCTCGTTTCGTATCCTTTCCTCTTTTGGAGAGTGCTCCTCTTTGCTGGTCATTCATCCTGTCATTCAATATTCGCAGCTCCTCCAGGAGACACTCATCGTCTATCATAGTCCTACTTAACCTGCGATTGGTTTACCATTGCAAGTTCAGGTTCTGTATGAGTGCAGGTTTTCCTAGAGTTCTTTCGAACCGGTTTTCCCTCTAGGCCTTAGCATGAGTTGGATATCATTCTTTCCTGTAGTTTCCTGTTTACTTGTATTCTCTATAGTCTACATGTCCCAAGAATGTCGTGTCCCCCCAGCTCGCGCGCCACTACTGTTCAGGCTCTCCTAGCAGCTTGGTAGCTTGGTGAATTATCCGCACCTTTCCCCATGTTGTCCCTTTGTCATGTCCCTGGCTATGTGGGTTTCTCTTTTTTTTGTGTGTATTCTGATGTGAATCACAATGCTTCTCACTGTTGTTCAAGGCTTGCTTTGCTTGCTCCTTCAGATGCCTTTTTTTTTTTCCTCCTCTTTGGATTTGACTTGTCTAGGTTTCAGGCTTTCAATTTTGCTAGTTGATATATTGGAAGTCTTAATTCTACTCTCTTCCTTTCTGTAAGGTTCTCCAAAAAATCCACTTGGACACTCTCTCAGCAATTCCAGTTGCTCATAGTAATTTTGACGAATTGTTCATGGCCCCTGCCAGTTCAGAGTCCCTTCAAAATGAAGGAGGCCTGGACTGCTGGAGAAGCCCCACCTGTGCCTGTGCCCTACTGCCTCTTCCTGTGGCCCTAACTGGACAAGACACTTCCTGGTATTAAGAAAGGCTATAAACAACTGAATAATTTCTCTTAAAATTCTGAATTGGGAAACATGAAGAAAATCAGACACTTAACTGCAGAAGTTGAAGCCATAAAGATTTTACGTTCTTACTGTGCACATTTGTAGGCATACAAGCCTGGATTCCATTCTGTAGATCTAGGATGATATATCCACCTAACCCTTTTCCTAGTAATAATCACCTCAGTTCCCAGCTCAAAATCTACAGGGAAGTATCCCAAAGACTCTTGAATGTATTTCTTCTTTGGCCCACTATCTCCTTATATTCATGGGGGGGGGGGATTTCAACAGTGTCTTGCCAACTATAGCCTATAGCTATGGCCATAGAACAGGAATACAACCACATTTTAACATTAAAATATTAGGCCTTTCCCGTTTTCTTTTGGGAATGGCTAAGAAGAACTATATTGGCACAATTACCAGTGCAACACGCACAGCAACCTCAAACCACCAGAAAGACAAAAAGTCTATGATTACATTTCAAGTTCTAAAAAACAGGGAAGAAGATTGCCTAGCACAGAAAACAACACTCATTTTACATACTTCAGTACCAGAGACCATCTTCTCCAGAAGAGCCTGTAAGAGGGCAGGATGGGACAGGCAGAGGGTAAAAATGAGATTGAAAGATGAAATCCCAATGGTCTGACTAAACATGGAACAGAGAGGCACAGACATAAAGGTATGGGGTTGACACTGCCAGTAGCACTTGCATCTCAAGAGCTCCCCAAGTGTGGTGACGGGGGCAGCTAAGGATTTAGACTCTTGTCAACCTAGCCAGACAGGTAATCATATGACCAGTGTAGTTCCTCAAACCCATAATATATTTTCAAATGTATCATGTAACTAATATCAGTCTGGAGGGCAGGTTATAAAGACATGAGAAAGCACATGCCCCGTACTATAGGGGAATGTGGGAAGACATTTTATTCAATACTAAAGCAATTCAATACTTGCTGAAATGGTGTTTCTCTTCATGTCTTTAAGATCAGTAACAATGCTCTCACTGTCATTCCTGACATGGATAACATTTCTGTCTTATTCCCCTACGCTCCCCTCCATTAATTCTACCTAAAGGTCTTATGAATATTCAATTGATCATATTGAAAGAAAAAAGTTTATAATTGCTACTGATTTCCTCTTGTTATTTTATCCCCCTTAACCTAATTGCGGTTTCTCCTGCTTTCCTACATTGTGTCTGTGTGGGGGCATGCACCGCCACTCCATGGTGCATGTCAGAGGATGGTCAGGAAGAAACTTGTAGGAGTCAAATGGCCCTTTCCACCCTGCAGGTCCAAACTTAGGTCACCGGCTTGGTGGCACCTTTAACCCATGACATCTCGCCAGCCCTCTATTTTTTATTTCTTCTGGTTTATTTTGGACTTGGGGTCTGAGTCATTCTCTCTCTCTCTCTCTTCTCTCTCTCCTCTCTCTCCTCATCTCTCTTTTCTCTCTTCTTTCATCTTGCCTGTAGCCAGGCTGGACTTGATCAAAAAATTCCAATCCCCTGCCCCAGGTGCGGATTAAAGGCATGTGCCACCACACTCAGCTTGCCCCCTCTTCTAATGAATTAACACTCCAATTCTAAGCTCTACCGTAACTAAAACTCATGTATTTTGAAACATTCTGTTTCTTACTCAATTCAAAATTATTTCTCTCATTTCCTCTTTATTCATGGGTTACTTAAAATTCTGACATTTCATCTTCCAGATTTGGAAATTCTCTGAGTATTCTTATTACTTCTAATTTATTTTTTTGTGGAATATACTTTGGTTATTCTGAATACTCTTAATGCTGTTCCATTTTTTGAGACTTATTTTGTGGACCACAATGTCCTCTACATAATAGATGTTTCATGTGCACTTAAGAATATGTAATATCCATGTTCGTCTGACGGTAGCTCGTTCTATAATAATTTATATTTTTATTTAATATATTATTTTGCATATTTCATTTATTTGATTTTGGATGCATATTGGAAACAACAAGAACAATAACAACAGAAAGGCCTGCATTGAAGAACTCACCAAAACAGTGAACTTCTGCTCAAAACAGTCAACTTCCACATGGAGATTATTGAGAAAGACTGAGAAAGAGATGAAAAGCATGTTTGGCAGAATGCATGAGCTCTGGTGGGGTGGGGAAATGGGGGGGACGACACTGGTCTAGATTTGATAAAAAATTAATAAATTATTTAAAAAATGTTGACATAGGAAGAGTTTCTCTAAGTACATTTGAGTAATTCTGTTTTATATAACTTTTTATTATTTTTATTATTAATAAAAGAAAACAAATGATACCAAGTGCTGGAGAAGTTGTGGGGAAAGGGGAGCACACATTCATTGCTGGTAGCAATGTAAACTTGTACAGCCACTATGGAAAGCAGTGTGGAGAACCCTTGGAAGACTCAAAATGAGCTTACCACCTGATCCAGTCATACCACTCCTGGGTATATACCCCGAAGACTCATCTTACCACAGAGATACATGCACAGCTATATTTATTGCAGCTCTGTTCACAATAGCAAAAAGTTGGAATCAACCCAAATGCCCCTCAACTGATGAGTAGAGAAAATGTGGTATATCTACATATTGGAGTTCTATGAGGCAGTAAAAAAAGTCAGCATCATGAACTTTGTATGTAAATGGATGGAACCAGAAGATATTATGTTAAAAAACACAGTCCCAGAAAAACAAATGATGAATGGTATCTCTCATCTGTGGATGCTAGTGCCAATAACCCAGTTGTAAATATTTCTAGTTGGGAGTGATGCATATTGGAAAGAACAACAACAACACCAAGAACAGAAAAGACTGCATCAAAGAACTGACTGAAACGGTGAATCTGGTGGGGTGGGGGTGGGGTTAGGAGGGGGACACAGGTCTATATTCGATTTGTAACATAATCTTGTACAAAAAGTATAAAAACAATAAATTAAAAAAATAAGATGAATTCAACAAAAAAAAAAAAAAGAAAAAAATTCCTCCTACTTTTTAACTAAAAGCTGGGAGGATGAGGTCTCATCTAAGAACAGATCCAAATTCTTATAAGTGGCAAGTTTCAGGTCATCATGTGTTTGTAAGAAGGATGAGATGGGGTGGGGTGGGGGTAGGGATAGGGGAATATGCCTGAACAGAAATGAAAAATGATATATTAAATACATAAAACATCAATAAATAAATTTAAAAAAGAAGTGCATCATTAGTCCAGGGAGTCTCCTTTTCTGAATATAAGAATATGAGGTACTGACTCTGTGAAGAGGGAGCCTTTTTGTAAATCAAGAAAACATTATACTATAATTTTCTTTTTAAAAAAATTTATTTGATGTGTGTGTGTGTGTGTGTGCGCGCACGTGTGTGTGTGCGTGTGTGTGTGTGTGTATCCGTGTGTCTGTGTCTGTGTCCATGCCTATGTTTGTGTACTCATGCACTGGTGGACACATGGCTTGCTGTGTGCACATGGAGTTCAAATGGAGGTCAGTGGATGACTCTTGGGAATTGGTTCTCTCAGACAACTTGGTGAGATTCAAAGATTGAATTGAGCTCATTAGACCTGTGATTCTACCTGATAAGTAATCTTGCTGGCCCCAAGTTTTCTAATGATCCTGCTACTGTAAACCTAAAATATTCCTGTAAATTGAATTATATTATGAATAAGCTAGTAACTTTTTTAAGCAAGTGAGGTCAAATATATTTGGGTATAAGTTAAAGCCATCTTTCCTGAAAAAAATTTATGAATCTGAGAATGTAGCCACACTTTAAAAATGCATACCAGTGCTGGTTTAGAATTCCTTCTATTTTATTAGAGACAAGAACAGTCATTTTGCCAGTAGTAAGTAAATGTGCTCTCAATACAAGAAAGTTTGCCCCTCATTTTATTGTTATCTACTGCAGACGGTTTGGATCCAAAGTATGAACTCAAATGAGAAATATAAAGTACCCAGTCCCTGATGATTTCTTTAAATCTCCTTCAATCAGATGAGAGAGTCTGTGAGGGAGAGTTGCTTTCCCTTCCTACTGGCTCTGTTTATTTCAGTGCTAGAAAGAACTCTTCTCAGCAGCCATGCCCAGGGTGTCAGGTAGTCGGACAGGAGTTGATGCTCACTGCGCCACTGACCAGCGCTGCTTTACTGAAGCTCACTGGGCGCCCGTCAATCACAAAGTGGCGGATGCAGCCTGTGAAGGGCTTACTGGGAGCCAAGCGTGGTGTCAGGAGAGACTCTGGAACGCCTCCGACAAACACAGGCTCCCTGTGATCAACTGGCTTTGGATTCAGAGGTCCAACGACATGGTTCACTTCAGAGTCCACATCTAACTGAACCACGTTTGAATCTCTAATAACTGTAATTCTGTGCCATCTGCCATCACAGAGATTCTGTTGACTATTATAGGGTTTCACAACTGGTCACCAAAGCAAATAAGTGTCTGTGAGAAGCCCAACCCTAATTTATTATTATTATTATTATTATTATTTTTTTTTGGTCTTTTCAAGACAGGGTCTCCCTGTAGCCCCAGCTGTCCTGGAACTCACTCTGTAGACCAGGCTGGCCTTGGAACTCACAAAGATCCGCCTGCCTCTGCCTCCCAAGTGCTGGGATTAAAGGCGTGCGCCACCACACCCGGCCAACCCTAATTTATATATCTACAATGGAAATTCTACATCTGAGGCTCATGGAACATAGTGGAAGAAGGGGTAGAGAGAACACTAATGTATCTCTCCACTCTAGGAATTTTGTGAAATTTTTAGCACCTTTACTGAGCCGAGATAATCCCCCTCATTTTTCTTTAGTGTTTCAAATTTAAGATACAGGCTACTGCCTCTTTGTCTTTGTATATCTAATTAAATGCCTGTGCTGTTTTTTAGTTTGTTTCCAGGAAGTGAAATTTGCTCAACTCTATCACCTGTTCCCTAAAATTTTCACCATAGTATGAATTTTTCTAAGTGCAAGTAGTGTGTGTTTATTGTCAAAAAGGTTGGGTACAGCAAGTTAAAAGAGCATGACAGTAAACTCTTTTTTTGTATATTTTACGGTGAATTTTGCCTAGTACCCATCCATACAGAGCATCTTTTTGTTTAATCAGCTTTATTACCACCCCTGTATAACCCCCTTCTTCATTGGCACCCTCCAACAGCCCCTCCACCCCTGGAATTTATACACTCTGTCATTTGGGGTTAAGTCTAACTTTAAATCAATTAGTGTCCACCATATGTCTCAGGCAAGTTCATTCACTGGGGTCTAGCAGGCCTATCTAGAGTTTCAATCTTAAGAATAGCAGTTTCTCTTCCTCATCCAGCAATAATCACCGGTGAATATAATCTTCAACCAAGAGTGGGGCCTCAGCAGTTCCACCATTCTGTGCTGGGTTTTGCGGCCACTTTGAGTTTGCATGGGTCTTGTGCATTCTGACACCATTGTAGTAGGTACCTATGAGCAGCATCCCAGGAGCTTGTAGGATGCTGTTTACACATATGGTGATGCACTATCCTCACCCCACCAGCTCTTAGAATCTTTTCTTGCTTCGTTCTGCAATTTCCTGCACCCTCTACTGCAAATGGTGCTGATAGGGAGAGTGTGACCATAGGGTCCCGGAGCAGGACCCATATCGATCAAAATTATTCTCTACCCTTGGCCATTTTTTAACCTTTTCTGTTACTTCCTCCGCCCTCGCGGACTGAGGGAGCTTCGTTGATGAGAACTCAGAGGTGCATTAGTGTCATCTTTACCCGTGTGCTATGTTTTCCAAATGTTTAGCATGAGTCTTGGATATAGAGGCTGTGTTGTAGTTGTGTCACTTAGGTATTGTCTGTGCATGACCAGCTGTGGCCAACACTGAAATTAATCCCCATCGTTGTGAAAAAGAACTTCTTTGATGAGTGGTGGCTGGGATATTTGTCTGTAAATAACGATCGCATATTCTGTGCATGGTAAAGAAATTACATAACCAGACATGAGTTTCATCCCATTGAATTCACGTCCAATTACATAGCTATTGATTACCCCCAAGATAAAAGTTCCACTACTTCACTAATGTCATTTTCTGTGCCAGGCATTGATATGGTTATTAGTGCCTGTAAACCTGGGGTTGGACCATGAGGAGTGGTGTAAAACAGGACCAGATGGTAGGTTCATTTTTAGTTCTTTAAGAATTCTCCACACTGACTTCCAATAGAGGTTGGATAAATTGAATTCGACTTGGCAGTTGAATGAGCATTCCCCTTTCATCACATCCTCTCCAGCATTTTTTTTTTTTTTTTTTTTTTTTGTCTTTTTTTTTCTTGATATTGGCTAGTCTTATTTGAGTGAGTTGATATCTTAAAGGGGTTTTTATTTGCATTTCCTAAATACTAACAATGGTTGAATACTTTTCAAGATGTTCCTTGGTCATCTTTAAATGTATTTTATTATTTTTAAATTTTATGTATTTGAGTGTTTTGCCTTTATGTGTGTAAGTAAGCACACCTGTGTCATGCAATGCCTGCAGAGGCAGAAAGAAGGTGTCCAATGCCCTGGAACTTGGAGTTTAAATGGACAGTCGTTAAAGCCAGCATGTGGGTGTTAGGAATTGACCCTGGGTCTTGTCTTCAAGAACACCCAGGGTTCCCAACCACTGAAACATGTCTCCAGCCCATTTCTTTAGGATTGTTGATTCTCTATGTGAGAATAACTCTGTGTTCACATCCTTAGCCCATCTTTTTGTTGGTCATTTATCTTCTTGAGTCTGTGTTTTTGAGTTAAATACTCAAAATAATTCCATATATAGGTAATATATAGATAATATATGTCAGATATGTACTGGGGAAGATTTTTTCCAAATTCTGTGGGTTTTCTATTTACTTCCTTGGTTGTTTTCTTTGTTGTATACAAGTTTTAAATAGTTTAAATAGGTGACACTTGTTACCTGTTGACCTTAATTCTTGACCAACTTATGTCAACTTTAGAAAGGCCTTTCCTACAGTTTTATCTTTTAGGTTACCTCCAATGTTTTCATATAATAGCTTCAAAGTTTCAAGTGTGTGTTAATTGAAGTCTTTGGTCTATTTAGAGTTGATTTTGTGCAAGGTGAAAGATATGTTCTATTTTATATTTATTCTTCTACAGGTGGAAATCCAATCTGGCTAAGCATCATTTAAGAAGATGCTATCTTTCTTCCTGCATGTCTTTTTGGCACCTTTGTCAAAATAAAAAAAAAAATAGTTGCTGAACTTGTGTAGACTAATGTTTGAGAGTTTAAGTAGGTTCGCATTATCTATGTGTGTATTTTGTTCCAGGACCATGTTTCTTTATGACTATATCTCTGTAATATTGTGTGAGATTTGATATACTAATCCCCCTAACAGTGCTCTTTGTACTCAGGATTGCTTTAGCTACCCACAGTCTTTTGCGTCTCCATATGAATTTTAGATTTTTTCCCTAAGTCGGTAAAAAACGATCATGGGGATTTTTGAAGTGGGATTTCAACTGAATCGATATATTCCTTTTTGGTGGGTTGGTCATTTTTCAAAATATTGCGCTTGCAATCCATGGCAGGGCAGTGTCCTTCCTTTCCTGGTGTCTTCCTCAATCTCTTTTACTTTTTAAAAAATAAAAATTTTTTTTTTTTTTTTTTTTTTTTTTTTTTTTTTTTTTTATTTTATTTTATTGATTCTATTTTGAATGGGAGGGTTTCCATGTATTCTTTCTTCTTCAATTGCGTGTTATTGGGATAGAAAAAGGCTATTAGATTTAGGTAGATTTAGTTTTAATAATATGCTACTTTTAACTTAAAGTAAGTAATCCTTTCTGGTGAGTTTGTTGTTAGCTCTTAGTATATATATTATCTACAAAAGGATAAGTTTTGATTTCTTGTTTTCCAATTAGTACTCCCTTAAATTTCAGTCCTCCTTTCTTATAACTGTAGCAAGAGTTTCAAGCAAGCCGGATAATAGAATTCCTTGTCTAGTTTTCCCTTCCTGATTTTTATTTTGATTGGGGTCTCCCTTTACCCCAGATGGGTCTTAATTTAACTATGTACCAGCTGGCCCTTGAACAGCAGAATGCGGCCTGTCTTTACCACCGTCCAAATTCTGGGATTAAAAGAATGCACCACCAGACTCCGTGCTTGGTTCCTGATTTTAATGGAAATGCTCCAGTTTTTCTCTGTATATGTAGAATGATATTGGCGCTGTGGTTATTTGTATAAATAGCTTTAATTATGTGAGGATTCCCGTCAGATACAATTTCCCCTCTAGAACTTTAACATAAATTCCACACGGAAGAATTTGGGCGAAGGCCTTTTCTGCATCTGTGGAAATGACCATGTGATTTTTATCATTAAGTCAATTTACATAGATTTGGTTTGCACTCGATTAAGTAGATTTTATTCTTTGGCTAGCTCATATGCCAAAGCACTTGAAGTTGAGGAAAAGTGGAATTAAAAAGAAAAGCGTTATTCATGAAATTGTGCATTATTTTCTCCACTAAACTTCACTCTTCTCCTCCAATTCTTCTGCCTCTCTGGAAATGTTTAAAGTCCTGTCACAGTAGAGTGCCTACTGTGTGTGATATTGAAAATTGGTTTCTTATTGTGTTACACTCTGTGACTGAGTCTGAGTAATGTGTCAGCATCCTGGTTTTGTATGCTATGCAATTCTTTAAAACAATAGTTAATTAAAGTGTCTAGTGACTTGCTTTTATACCCTGGTTCATCCCATCTATTCAAGATGGACTAAGTAGTAATTAATAGTAAAGAATGAGAAATATTGAAGTAGTTATACTTACTTAAAATTTTACTAGTTGTATTAATATTATTTCTTCCTAATTACTATATTATGAGTTCCAAAGGAATGAAAATTAATTATGTTCAATGATGGATTGAGCAAAATAATAAACATATCAAGAACTGCAGAAACTCTCAGCTGTCTTAATTATTGGTGATGCAGAAAAATGGATGCTGGGTCCATCCTCCTGCAAGTGGTGGGTGGATGAAAATCCAAGGGGAAATATGACTTAAAATTACATGTTAGGTGGGCATGGCAGGCAGTCTATAGTTCCAGCCCTGAAAGGCTGACCAGATGCCAGACTAAGCTCTCTAGCAAGGTAAGCCATATGATATGAGTGACCTCTGCATTTGACTGAGAAATACTACCTCAGTGAATATGGTGGCAGAGCAATGGAGCATAACTCTAAGTCAGCCTCAGCCCTACCGCGTGTTGTGTGTACATGCACATGCACTGGTACAAGATCACACAGATATAAAATATGCACACACAAAATCAGGCTGCCACCACAAAGTGAAAATGGAAAAAGAAAAAAATAAGAGAAAGACCATAAGTTGACCCACGGGCAAAGACAAACGCACTGAGTTAACTTTCTACTTGCTGAAGTCCAAAAGTATGGTTGATATTTTGATTTGGAGATGTGCTCATGTCCTTTTTAAATGTTCAATAGAGAATAATTTTGTGGTGACCTCATGTCATGACACTAGTCCACTGAGCCAGATGTCAGATTGGCCACCTGGCACTGGTTAACTCCTGAAATAACCCTCCTCCAACCAGTGGGCAATAATTTTATTTTTAATTGTAAATTGTGCACATGCCCCACCTATAACTTTCACCATTGTATTTTTTTTTCTGACTTTTCTCGACTCGTTCCACGCAGGACCCGCCACTTTTTCCCTCCGCCCCTGCCTTCATTGTCCAGTTGTGTGATCGACTCCACCTCAGTTCCTTACAGTATATTCAAAAGCCTCCTCCCCTTTAAGTTGGCCACCTCTGCTTGCGGCAGTACTTGCCAATGTATTATTGGGGGCATTGCTTCGCCAGTTCCGATCGGGCATGCACTTCTAGAAAGACCTCGGGATTCCATTCTCAGCACCAGTATGGCAGCTATCTTCAGTAACTCTAGTTGATCCTTGCCCTTTTCTGGCCTCTATGACACTGCATGCATGTGATGCACTTACCTGCATGCAAAACACTTATACACATGAAATAAACATAAACATACTTTTAAAAAGAAAATGATTTTATCACTTTATGGTAATTCCTTAAGTAGATATTGTAAATAGTTAATAATGAGCAGCGGAAAATAATATTTAAAACATCCTTTATTTGTATTGCCTTCATGTGTCCCTAGAAACACATGTACTTAAATCAGCTATCTTAGTTTTTGAAGTTTAAAATATTGTTTGCCATTTACAATTTTGCATTATATGCCATATTTTTAAAAATTCCTATCCTAAAAGCCATATTATCTTAAATGCCACAGCTATCATTTCTCTAGAGCTTGGTTAAAAGAAAGTCTTGTTTTAAAATATAAAATACTGTTCTTGTATATTAACAACATTATGCTAATTAATTTCAAAATAATTTATAGACTTTAGTAAGCACAAGATACATAATGTGGGGCATAAGGGGTCTTTGATTTTTGGAAATGATTGGACATATAAGTACAAAAAGAGACATCTGCATAACTATGAAATGGTTAAGTATAAAACTGGCAAACTTTTAAGTAGTACCATAGTATATAAAACACAATAATTTTACTGGGATTGTACACTAAATATGTAATATAATTGATGTGATGAGGCAATGATTCAGAGAATCATTCTGTTTCTTTGTTTCAATCATTTTTTGTTTTTTGAGACCAAATGTCATGATGTTGTGCCTGCTGGCCAGGAACTTGCTATTATGTACACCAGCCTGGAGTCTAACACAAAATAATCTGTCTCTGACTACAGAGTTCTGGGATTAAAATTATGTACCACCATGCCCATCAATGGCTCATATTTTAATATGTTGGAAAAAGTGGATACTGAAGTTTTATAAATATTTTATGGTGTTTTCACATAAATTACTGCCCTCGCCATAAAACATTTTAACAAGAAGTTACAGCACAGCTTTATCCACTTTGCTTACCGGCTAAGAACCTTATACGGATTCTCTCATTTCTAGGTCTTTTTACTACTCACTTTTCTTAAACCAAAACCACAGGGCTAGATTTTGTTGCTCACTACTATGTTCCTGTTAAGAAAAAAAAATGCACATTGAAGTCTTTTAGAGACATAGCAACAGAATAAAAGCCATAAAAGATTAATTTTCAAAATCATTTAGCAAATTTACATGGCTTTTGGCTCTATGTGATGAAGACTTTCATTGTTTTTCAGATTATGTTTAATTTATTTTTATAAACTACATGAAGATTCCCATGACAGTGAAGACAGATGCCTGAAAAGCCTGTTGCATGAGCTCTCACATTTCAAATTCCCTCTTTCTCTTTCATCTCATATATTCTGGTTCATTAAATTCGACATGAAGTTATATTTTAAAATGAACCTCCCATTTCTCCATTAAGAATTCGAGAACTCAAGCACAGGAAGGCATGTCATAATGCTTGCATACCTTTATTAACCAAGGGTAATGTCCCCATGTATCTTTATGCTAAGCACACTCCCATCATAATGGAGGTAAGGCAGGTACTTTCAAGTTGAGAAATATATTCTAAAGATGAATTTTAGAGATTCTCAAATGCTCTGACTAATGCAAAAATAATGTAATTCAAGCTCCCCGTTTGCATCATTTTCCATAATTTCTTTGGCTTTGCTTATCAAATTTTAAATGGCATGCTTTGGGGAAATGTCTTTCCACTTCTTTCAGGATCTTTAAAGCCTACATACTCACATCATCTGTGTTTAAATTTTCTGTGGAAACCTATGACCTTCAGGTCAAATCCAAACTCATTGGATTTGTCTTGAGACCCCTGGACCCTTCTGCATCTCGTCATCATCATCTCTGTATCTTTATGTCTTTGTATAGTTCTTCCTTTTTTTTTTTTTTGATTTCCCTTTTGTTACTTAAACATCCTTATGTGTTTACATGTTTATTCACGCAGCCAACATGTGCAGTTAGGTCAGACAAAAGTCAGATGAGGTGACTAGTAATTAGAAGTTTCTTTTAATGTTTTCTTTTTTTAAAATTTGTTATTTAAGTTTTTCTGTATGTGTAGTAGGCAGTAACTGTCGGCCTGCAATTGTGTACCTGTGTCGTGCAAATGCCGCGGCGGTCAGAAGAGGGTGTCGGGGAATCCTTTTATATTTTCATACTGCCTTTTTAAACACTGCAAGCATTTTTAATGTTCACATTATTGAATTTTTTAAAAGCAGCCAGTGGGCTGTTTTTTTTACATTTTTTATTTTTTTTTATGTGTATGAATGTACTGTTTGCAATGTAGGTTGGAACCTGTGTCGTGCATGCCGCAGAGGTCAGAAAGAGAGGACATCGGACTCCCCTGGAAAATTGGGAGTCAAGACGGTTCTCACCTGCCAGGTGGGGTGCGGGATCAACTGGGGTCCTCTGCAAGAGCAGTTGGTACTCTTAACTGTTAGGCCATCTCTCCAGCCCCCTTATTGAATTTTTTATGCATTTTGCACAAGCATCTTTATCATCATCGTTATACTCCCTTATGATATCCCTAAAGCCCTCCACTAGATTTCATGCATTCTGTGACATATATTTAGGTCTATCAAGTCAAATCCCTCAGTTCAAGTTTATCCACTGGAGTCTAGTCACATACTCCATTAAGAACAAAACTCTCTCCATCATCAAAGCATAATAAGTTGCCTGATAAGTCCTTTATGGCTAAGTTTGGGGCTTCTTAGCCATTTCCTCAGTTCTATGCTGTTTTTGTTTTTTTTCTGCTTGAGTCTTGTGCATGCTGACACCATTGCTGTGAGTTCTTATGAGCAAGGTCCCAGGAGCCTGCAGGACTCTATTTCCTTATGGCCATGCACCTCCTCCCCTGGCTTGTACAATCTTTCCACTCCATCTTCCATAATGTTTTCCTGAAGCCTTGGGTGGTGAAGTTTTAATACGGAGTCCGTCCAGGGCGGCGCACAATTCACAGAATATTTGCTGCATTTTGGGTATTTGTGTCTTTTGTTTTTTATCATCATCTATTGCCTGAGGGCTTATGNCTGCTTCTTCAGTTACATTCTTTATGTTTTTTATTAAATTTTTTTTTTTTTTATTTTTTAGTAATTTTTTTTTTTTAATTATAATTATATAATAATTATAGTAATAAATATTTCAGTGTCTAATATGGGTTGCAATACATTGAGAACATATTACCTGTTACACTCTCTTATCCCTCTTCAAAGTTTACATTCTTATATGTAAACCCAAATAGGGTTAGCTGTTCTCTATTTTATATTTTAGTATAATACACATAACACCATTTAACTACTTCATGGGTGTAATTCATAATTCAGTAGCATTAAGTGCTTCATAGTGTTGCACAGCCAACTTTTACACAGAAACTTTATAAATATGTACTTTTAAAAATTATGTGTTTGAGGGGCTGGAAGATGGTTCAATGGGTAAAAACACTTTATTGACACCAAGAGGACCAGAGTTCAGGTCCCAGTATCCACAGAACACATCCGGTATGATCCAGGAGCCTACCTGCAATACAACATAGGCACACAGAGACAGTAAGACTACTGAGGCTCACTGGTTACCAACCTAGCTGGAAAGAAAAAAGAAAGCATGCTCCAGGTTCAGGGAGAGACTCGGCCTCCAAGAAATAAGAAGAACGTGATAGAGGAAGACATGCTTACTCTGGTCTCTGCACACACAAGTGTATATACCTACCACATGCATACAAATACATTCATACATACATATGCATACACAATACAAAAACGTGTTGATTTGTTAACCAATTACTTGGGCACTTTTCTGTCACTACACATAATTAATTTTGTGGTAAGTTATGCAGATCATAACTACCATGTAAATTATTTCTTCCAGAAGATTTTCTCTGAACCAAAAGGTAGAAAGCTCAGGCAGAATCAAAGCTGTTCTAATTCTCGTCTCTAATCTGGGCAAAGTTTTACAAGAATTCACTCATTTTTTATTCTAATGATGAACTACACCAAGCAGATCTAAAGAATATATGTTCCAATTGTAATTTAAACACAAATAAAAGGAATTGATCTCTCAGACCCCTTCAAATATGAAATTGTATGATTATCATTCTAAATACAGCATACTGTTGCCATGATGTAATTGTTTTTTTGTTTTTTGTTTTTTGGTCTTTTCGAGACGGGTTCCCTGTAAGCCATAGTGTTGGAACTCCACTCTGTAGACCCAGGCTGGCCTTGAAATCTGACAAAGATCCATCCGGCCTCTACCTCCCAAGTGTAGGATTAAAGGTGTGCCACCACCACTGCCCGGCTACCCATGTTTCATTTAGACACACTTTCTGCACTATGCTTACTTACTTCTTAGAAAACTTACTACAGTTGCTTTATTATGCTTAATTTAGTGCTCTGTTTTATGTTCCTTCGTTAGTGCTTTTTATCTGTCACTGTCTATATATATATATGTTTGTATATAATAATAAGCCTTGACTAGACATTTATTTATGATATTTATAAAACGTATCAAAGGATTTAAAAATTATATTGATTCTTATAAGCCCAACAACTCCTAATTGTTATTTGCTACTAATTAGTAAGCACAAGGCTTCTAGATGCCTAATTACAAGGGAAGAGAGTCCCCTGCCATACTACACGGCACCTGTATTCATATAAAACCCTATTTATAGCCTAGGGAAACCTAGAGCTCGGAAAAGTTAAATTTCACCTCATTTGAAATCATTATTTTCTCATTATAAGCTATAAGCTTGGCAAAAATGTAGAGGCTTAAGGGTGAAGGGTAATGATATGAATGAATCAGAAACACCGACTCTGTCCGAAAACAATGTGGCTGCTGGAACTGAAGTCCCCCTTCCCAGCAAAACACAAAAACCAAGTGAAGCCTAAGGGAAATTAAAAAGCACAGGTAGATCATGAAAATTCACTGCTGAGACTTCACATGGAAGACCTAAATTTCAGCCTCAGAAGTCTGCTCTGAAACACATAAAAATGTAATCATGAGAAATACACCAGAACATTAAAATTTCCATGTATTCAATGTACTTGAAAAGCAACTGCTATTCCTAAAAGTCAGTTAGAGAACTGTATTCCGTTGCTAATATGGAAATCATTTTGATGATTTGAGCATTTTTCTGGGTTTTACCAGGACATAATATTTGGGCTTGGAATTCCCCCATTGTAATTTTGCTTTCATTTTTTTCTCCTTTCAGAGTCTCTCCTGACACCACGCTTGGCTCCCAGTAAGCCTTTCACAGGCTGCATCCGCCACTTTGTGATTGACGGGCGCCCAGTGAGCTTCAGTAAAGCAGCGCTGGTCAGTGGCGCAGTGAGCATCAACTCCTGTCCGACTACCTGACACCCTGGGCATGGCTGCTGAGAGGAGTTCTTTCTAGCACTGAAATAAACAGAGCCAGTAGGAAGAGAAAGCAACTCTCCCTCACAGACGCTCTCATCTGATTGAAGGAGATTTAAAGAAATCATCAGGGACTGGGTACTTTATATTTCTCATTTGAGTTCATACTTTGGATCCAAACCGTCTGCAGTAGATAACAATAAAATGAGGGGCAAACTTTCTTGTATTGAGAGCACATTTACGAAGACTGGTAAAAAAGGACTGGCGGGGATCTATTAAAAGAGAAGGAATTTACAACATCACTGGTATGCATTTTTAAAGTGTGGCTACATTCTCAGATTCATAAATTTTTTTCAGGAAAGATGGCTTTAACTTATACCCAAATATATTTGACCTCACTTGCTTAAAAAGTTACTAGCTTTTCTTCAATCTTTATAATTCAATTTATCAGACATATTTTAGGTTTTACTTGTAGCAGGATCATTAGAAAACTTGGGGCCAGCAAGATTACTTATCAGGTAGAATCACAGGTCTAATGAGCTCAATTCAATCTTTGAATCTCACCAAGTTGTCTGAGAGAACCAATTCCCAAGAGTCATCCACTGACCTCCATTTGAACTCCATGTGCACACAGCAAGCCATGTGTCCACCAGTGCATGAGTACACAAACATAGGCATGGACACAGACACAGCACCCGGATACCACACCCCACACACGCACCACACACACGCGGCCCGCGCGCAAAACACACCACACATCAAATAAATTTTTTTAAAACAAAAAAACTTATAGTATAATGTTTTTCTTGATTTAAAAAAGGCTCCCTCTTCACAGAGTCAGTACCTCATATTCTTATATTCAGAAAAGGAGAATCTGGCCTCATTATGCCATCTTTTTTAAAATTTATTATTGATGTTTTATGTATTTAATCTCGTCATCTTCTTTCTGTTCAGGCCAGTATTCCCCTTTCCCTACCCCACACCCCACCCCTATCTCATCCTTTTTATCAAACACCATGATGACCTGAAACTTGCCACTTATAAGAATTTGGATCTGTTCTTAGATGAGACCTCATCCTCCCAGCTTTTAGTTAAAAAGTAGGAGGAATTTTTTTCTTTTTTTTTTTTTTCGTTGAATTCATTTATTTTTTAATTTATGGTTTTATCCTTTTTGTACAAGATTATGTTACAATCGAATCTAGACCTGTGGTCCCTTCCTAACCCACCCTCCACCCCACCAGATTTACCGTTTCATTCAGTTCTTTGATGCAGTCTTTATGTCTTGGGTGTTGTTGTTCTGTTCTTTCCCAATATGCATCACTCCCAACAGTAATATTTACAAACTGGGTATGGCCCCTAGCCTCCACAGATGCAGCGATAACATCATCATTTGTTTTTCTGGGGGACTGTGTTTTTTAACATAATCTCTTCTGGTTCCATCCATTTACATACAAATCATGATGCTGACTTTTTTTACTGCCTCATAGAACTCCAATATGTAGATATACCACATTTTCTCTACTCTCAGTTAGGGGCATTTGGGTTGATTCCAACTTTTTGCTATGTGAAAAAAAAAACAGAGATGCAAAATCATAGTTGCTTGTATCTCTGTGTTAAGATGAGTCTTACGGGCGTTAGTTTACAGGAGTTGTATGACCGATTCAGGTGGTAAGCTCATTTTTTTTTTTTTTTTTTTTAAGGGTTCTCCATACTGTCTTCCATAGTGGCTGTACAACGTTTTACATTGCTACCAGCAATGAATGTGTGCTACCATTCCCCACAACTTCTCCAGCACTTGGATATTGTTTTTTATAATAATAAAAATAATAAAAGTTATATAAAACAGATTACTCAACTGTTAGCGAAACTCTTCCTTAGTCAACATTTTTAACTATTTATTAATTTTTTCAAATCTAGACCAGTGTCGTCCCCCCCATTTCCCCACCCCACCCAGAGCTCATGCATTCTGCCAAACATGCTTTTCATCTCTTTCTCAGTCTTTCTCAATAATCTCCCATGTGGAAGTTGACTGTTTTGAGCAGTAAAGTTTCCATGCTTTTTGATGAGTTTCAATGCAGTCCTTTGTTGTTATTGTTTTGTTGTTTCCAATAGCATCACTCCCAATGCTTTGGACAAAAGCTCAGGGGGCTACACAAGAAATGCTTACAAATAGGTCATTGGCACTAAGCATCCACAAATCAGGGATACCATTCGTCGTTGTTTTTCTGGAATTCTTTATTTCACTCAGCATGTTGTCATCTAGCTCCAGCCATTTACCCTGCAAGCTCGTGATGTCTCTTTCTTTACTGCTGCATAGAACTCCATTTGTTGACTGTACCACCTTTCTCTATCCACTTCATCGTTGAGGGGCATTTGGGGGTGGTTTCCCAGCTCCTTGCTATTGTGACGAGAACTGAAATAAACATGGCCCTGCAGTTCTTTGTGGTGGGGTGAGTATTGAGGGTACATGCTAGGAGGGTATGGCGCGGCTTTTGGTGGGGGGGGCAATTCATTCCAAGTCTTCCAAGGGTTCTCCAACTGCTTTCAATAATGGTTGTACACAGTACTTCCATCAGCTAGTGGATGAGTGTTCTCCTTTCCCCACAACTTCTCAGGCACTTGGTATATTTGTTTTCTTGAACCTAGCCAGTCTTATTGGAGTAAGTTATCTTAAAGTGGTTTGGATTTGGGATGTTCCTTAATGATTAGTGTTGTTGAACACATCTTAAGTGCGCTTCTCAGACACTCTACTTCCTCAATTGACGTCTTTGTTCAGCTCTTTGTCCATATTGAGGGTTCATTTGTTTTCTTTGTTTTTTTGGAGTAGTTTCCATTATTTTGGAACAATTGTTTTGTCAGATGTATCAGTGTGAAGGTTTCCTCCATTCTGTGGGATATTCTCTCACTTCCTTGATTGTTTTTTTGATGTACAGAAGCTTTTGAGTTTAATGAGGGTCCCATTTGTCAATTGTGACCCTAATTCTTGCACAGTGCTGTCTGATTTAGGAAGTCTTTCATACGCCTATGTCTTGTAGTTACTGCAACTTTTTCTCTATCACCTTCAGAGTTTGGGGTTTCACGTTTGAGGTCCTTGATCACCTGGAGTTGACTTTTGTTCAGGGCAGAGGTAGGGGTTTTGATTTCATCCTTCTGTGTGGTGACTCCAGGTTTTGCCAAACCACCTTGTGTGGAAGATGCTTTGCTGTCTTTCTCCATTGTGCCTTCTTGGCCCCCTTGTCAAATTTGGTTGGCTCTGAATTGTATGTGTCAGGTTTGGATCTTCAATCATGTTGTTCAATGGTCAACCAGGGGGTCTGTTTTTGTGGCCAAGTTACCAAGCTGTTTTATAAACGATAGGGTCCGTCGTCTCGTTTTAAGTCTGGTATAGAGGCCCCCCTGTATTGGTCTTTTCAATCAGGGTTGCTTGGACTTTGGGGTCTTTGTTTTCCAAATGAAATTAAGGACTTTTTTTTTTCCACGCCTGTGAGGAAACTCTTGGAGATTTTAAATTGGGATTGCATTAAACCTTGTACAAAGAGTGGTAGAATGAACAGTTTTACTATATTAATTGGCTCCCAAATCAAATGAGCATGGACGGTTTTTCCATCTTCTGAAGTCTTCTTCACTTTCCTTTCAGAGGTTTACAATTTTTGTTGTAGAGCTTCTTTGGTGTCTTTGGTTAGGTTTTTTCCAATGTATTTTATTGTTTTTGAGGCTATTGTGATTGGGTAGGTCTCCTTGAATTCCATCTTCAATTGCCTGTTGTTGGTGTAAAGAAAGGCTACTGATTTTTCTAGGTTAATTTTGTATCCTGCCAACTTTACTGCGCTTTTACTCCATTTCTAGGGTTTTCTGGTGGAGTTTTTAGCATGATCTCATCAGCAAAAAGGTATAGATTGACCCCCTCTTTTCCAATTAAATTCCTTTAATTTCCTTTTATTACCTTTATTTTTGCCCTAGCACTTGTTTCAAGCACTATATTGACAAAGAGTGGCTGACGGGGCGCAGCTTTTGCCGAAGTTCTGCCGACTCCTACCTTTAAAGGCGATGTTCTGTCCTTTCCTCATTTACAATGATATTGGCTGTGGATTTCTGTTATATGGCTTTGATTACATTAATGAATGATCCCTTAATCCCAATTCCCTCTAGGACTTTAAGGCCTGAAGGGATGTGGATTTTGCAAAGGCTCTTTTTCTGCATCAATTGAGATGCTCGTGCGGTTTTGTCTTTCATTCCATTATGTGTTTGCTGATATTTTTATTAATCTTTTGTTATGTTGGAACCATCCCTGTAACTTCTTGGTATGACTCAACTTGGCTATGATGGATGATCTTCTTGACTGTGGGTCTGTATGTGGGTTTGCAAGTATCCCTGTTTAGTAAAAATTTTGCATCTGTGTTCATTAAGAGATGGGTCTATATTTCTCATTTTTTTGGTTCTATGTTTGCCTGGTTTTGTAATAGAGTGAAACTCAAACTGGCGGAGAATTCTTATGTTCCCACAGGTCAAAAAAATCACCCCTCAATCCAATGCCGAAACACATTCAACTATGCTTTGCCGGATGGACTGGGAAATGCCCAGCAGAGAGGCTGACCCATATGCAACATTAAAGAAAGTGAAACCTCAGACTGCCTGAGTCACAAGACACTGAGCCTCTCTCTGAATACTATTGGGGTTAAATGTTTATAATGGGCCCTAACAAATTTACCTTCCAGATGCTAAGAAAACTTCCTACCTCTCCCCTTATAGGAAAAAGACCACATGATGTTAATGAAGTAATTCCCTAACTGTAGTTTAGAGCCAACTGTTATAGTTGGTAATTTCTTATAACACAGGTATAAAAAAAAAAAAAAAAAAAAAAATTAAATCATGGCAACAGTGTGCTGTATTTAGAATGATAATCATGCAATTTCATATTTGAAGGGGTCTGAGAGATCAATTCCTTTTATTTGTGTTTAAATTACAATTGGAACATATATTCTTTAGATCTGCTTGGTGTAGTTCATCATTAGAATAAAAAATGAGTGAATTCTTGTAAAACTTTGCCCAGATTAGAGACGAGAATTAGAACAGCTTTGATTCTGCCTGAGCTTTCTACCTTTTGGTTCAGAGAAAATCTTCTGGAAGAAATAATTTACATGGTAGTTATGATCTGCATAACTTACCACAAAATTAATTATGTGTAGTGACAGAAAAGTGCCCAAGTAATTGGTTAACAAAATCAACACGTTTTTGTATGTGTATGCATATGTATGTATGAATGTATTTGTGCATGTGTGCAGGTATATACACTTGTGTGTGCAGAGACCAGAGTAGCATGTCTTCCTCTATCACTTTCTGCCTTATTTCTTGGAGGCCGAGTCTCTCCCTGAACCTGGAGCATGCTTTGCTTTTTTCTTTCCAGCTAGGTTGGTAACCAGTGAGCCTCAGTAGTCTTACTGTCTCTGTGTGCCTCAGTGCTTGTATTGCAGGTAGGCTCTGGATCATACCGGATGTGTTCTGTGGATACTGGGACCTGAACTCTGGTCCTCTTGGTGTCAATAAAGTGTTCTTACCCATTGAACCATCTTCCAGCCCCTCAAACACATAATTTTTAAAAGTACAATATTTATAAAGTTTCTGTGTAAAAGTTGGCTGTGCAACACTATGAAGCACTTAATGCTACTGAATTATGAATTACACCCATGAAGTAGTTAAAATGGTGTTATGTGTATTATACTAAAATATAAAATAGAGAACAGCTAACCCTATTTGGGTTTACATATAAGAATGTAAACTTTGAAGAGGGATAAGAGAGTGTAACAGGATGAATATGTTCTCAATGTATTGTAATATACATGTGAAATTGTCAAAAATTAA
Source organism: Rhizomys pruinosus (assembly GCA_009823505.1). NCBI lineage: Eukaryota > Metazoa > Chordata > Mammalia > Rodentia > Spalacidae > Rhizomys > Rhizomys pruinosus. The sequence goes on from VZQC01005846.1 coordinate 1,883,974, forward strand.
AAACATAAAGAATGTAACTGAAGAAGCAGCAACAGTTAACCTGTACAAGATCTGCACAAGACGGCCCATCAACATCCCACCATGCTGGGGGAGGGACTCACAGCCCCACCCCTCTCTCAGGAGCTACGGGCTGCTGGGGGAGGGGAGTCATAAGCTTCTGGGAAGTTGCCCTTGCTCATGTAAGTAAGTAACACCCTCATTCTTGCTCATGAAAGCAACTCTGATAAATGCAGTAACACACACACACACACACACACACACACACACACGGCATGAACATAGAAGGGGGCTGGGAAGAAGAAAGAGTTCAGCAAGAGGAGGAAGGGGGATGGGGGTGTGATCAGGGAACATTATGTATGTAAGAAATTTTTAAAAAGTCTAGAAAAGAATGAAAGCCAAGCACTAAGTACTTAATTTCCATGTGAAGTAGAAATATTTCCAAAACAAAGAGAGGGTTCATAGCTCAACACATAATTCTAAGAGAATGTTCCATGCTTCAGTGAGGGCTTGACTATATAGTATAGAAAATGGGCCATTTTTAATAGATGTGTGCAGGCTATGCTAACTTGAAAGATTCTTTAACTCAATTTTAATTTAAAAATTTAAATTACCACCTAAGAAAGTTGCCTTTTTTTGGGTATTCTATGACTTTTACTTATTAACTTTTTAGTGAGAGATAAGGAGTTACCAGAATTCTGAATTCAAAAGAATTCAAGGAATATAGGAGGTTTTTTTTTTTTTACATTTTCAGAATTTTACTGAAAATTAATTTGATAATATGTTTCAAAAGTTGCTAGGAATATAAGAGTTTTATGTATGCTTTAGTTACCATTCTTAATGTCCTGGTTTCTGATGTGATTTTAGGGGAATTAATCTCAAACATCTCAGAATGATATAATTAGTCACAACCAGCTTAAATTATAATTGCTTTTCTTGTAGACTGCCAAGACTCCTACATGGATTCGAAGCTGTAGTGGCACCACGGGCCACAGGTTAGGCCACTGGGCTGCTGGTTTCTGTGTACTGGCTCACTAGTGAAAACTTGCTGTTCATTATATGTTTAGACAACCTGAATTTGGTTTGAGGTATACATTGTTTACTCAGACTTTGAAAATTAATGATAGTAGTCTTTCCTGCAGAATCTGAAAACAGACAAAAATCAGAGACAAATTATTTTTTCAAGTGATGAACACTTTACATACAGAGGAAGGACAAATGCTATAGCATTCACAAGGGAGGGTCATACTGTTTTGCCCACTTGGAGCCTAGCAGAGATACTTAGTAAACAATAGGTGCTGGATGGTGAATGAAGTCTTATCCCTGCCAACACTGAGTGTATGGTTCAGTTTGAACAGTGTTCGATGGCAAGTTCCACAATAGTGGTACCATATATATGTTAGGGAGGAAGGAGGGAAGTCAAGGCCCAAGCTGAGTCCTAAAGATCAAGAAGGAGTTAGGTAGGGAGAGGAGAGGTGGCTTAGCAGTTAAGACCACTGTGGAGGCTGGGCATGGTGGTGCATACTTTTAATTCCAGCACTTGGGAGGCATAATGAGTTCCAGGCCAGCTGGGACTACAGGGACACCCTACCTCAAAAAAGACCAAAAAATGCCCCCCTAACCCTCCCAAAAGAACACTTGGTGTTTTTTCAGAGGACCTAGTTTCCCACATGGGCCTCCTAACAGTCTGTAACTATAGTTCCAGGGGATCCAACAGCCTTTCTGACCTTGGTGGGCACTAGGCCTGTGTATGGCGCATGTATATACATGCAGGCAAGTATTCGTACACATAAAATAAAAATAAATCCTTTTTAAAAAGGAATTAGAGCTGGGCATGGTGGTATAAGCCTTTATCCCAGCTCTTGGGAGACAGAGGGGTTGGATCTCTGTCAGTCCAAGATGGGCCTGGTCTACATAGGGAGACCATGTCTCAAAACAAACAACAAAACAAAACAAAACCCCAAACTATCAACAAACGCAAATAAAAAGCCAGAGTTAGATCAGAGGAGGAGTGGGAAAAATTGTTCTTTGAAAAGGTACTAGAAGAAAGGAACAGTATTTTCTAGAAGTTGAATCCCTGAGTACTTGTGGGAAGGTCTTGAGCAAAGACCTCTCTGAACACGAAGGAGCTTCAAGTTCCGGAAGGCACAGGGAGATCCCAGCAGGGCACAGAGGGGCAAGGTGCATGCTTCATCGAACGTGAGCCTGTGGACCTTTGGGGACTGATGAAACAGTTTAGGCTACGCTGTGATTTCTGGAATGGAAGCACTGTGGAGAAATCTAAGAACTGATGGGAGACAGTTTCACAGCGCACTTATGTGAGGTGCAGTGCGACCTTCGAATCCCTTTCAGAATCAAAGGAAGAGCAGTAGGGGAGAACTGGAGAACAGCAATGCGAGTGGGGGTGTGAAACAAAGGAGAGCGAGGGCCATTTTCTGAGGGTCCGTTAGCCATTCCTTTTGGGTCCTGAGTTACCATCGTGGACAATATCGATACATGAAAACCTCACCTCGGAGAGAAGTACTTAACTGCTACCATTTTGAGAGGACCCGAGGTGAGATGCGTATGCTTGATTTTATCTGTGGCTTTTTCTCTTTTTAAGTTATTAACTACTTTTATATGGTTCAGTTAAAAATGTAGTTAGAAGATTACTAACATCCACAGTAATTTTCAGATGCAAATCTCAGACATCTCCTTTCACCTCCTTACTCAGCTATCACTTTCAGCTCTTCAGAGTTAGAGATGCATGTAAAACCAGTGTTCAGCATAAGGTAATGGTTCTTGATTTATGGCTTTAACAACCGTAGGAGGCCATAACTGTGCTCTTCACACCATCCTGGACTATGATGCTGCTGTTGTTTACAGAACTGCAGCTGGTAACCTTGCTTAGGGGAGGTCACTGCATAAGCACATAACTTGAAGCTGTTTTCGCAATTCAGACTAACCCTGGGTAGGGGGAATCATGCAATCCTTCCTATTAAGTAAGGGGGAGTGGCTGTCAGCAAACTTAATCCTCAAGGTTCTCAGACCTTCAGCAGTATTATTAGTAAATGAGTTTTCTTTGTATTGCAGATAAAAAAGTGCTTGTATATTTGTGGAAGATATTTAAAGGGAGAGGGAGAAAGAGAAAGGGTAGGGTCAACACAGCGAGATGGGAATGGTATTTCGTGGGTAGCATGTTAATTATTATCTTATGAGTTACTTTGACCCTTAATAAGGGGTTTCAGCATGGCTGCCCCCCTTTTTTTAATTTGTGGGTTAAAACTCTGATTTTGATGCTTTTTACTATTAAGGGCCATTGTATCATGAAGGCCCTTTGAATCATTTGATAAATTATGAAAATACGTGGCTCAATTTTAACATAATAGTAACAATTATGAGAACTTCTGGGCTAGTTTTTTCCATTTGGAAACTTGACCCTTCTCAGCAATGCTTACCTGGAACGCCTCCGACAAACACAGGCTCCCTGTGATCAACTGGCTTTGGATTCAGAGGTCCAACGACATGGTTCACTTCAGAGTCCACATCTAACTGAACCACGTTTGAATCTCTAATAACTGAAACACAGGGCAGAGACGGGTCATAGGTAGCATTCGGATGATCAGTTTTCACATGAAAGAAGTTAGTGTGTTGTAGCAATGATAAACTCCAGAATAAAACCCCCAATTTTCCTTTCTATCATTGAAAACGGCAGTGTCCAACCATGTCCAACCAAGCAGTCACTGTAACATGCTCCTTTGAAAAGGAGACTATTTAGGATACTCCTGAGCTTGTTTTTGCTCCAAAAGTTTCCCATCATGTAAATACCTCCCTGACACTTTTTTTTGGGGGGGGGTCTTTTTGAGACAGGGTCTACCTGTAGCCCCAGCTGTTCTGGAACTCACTATGTGGACCAGGCTGGCCTTGAACTCACAGAGATCCATCTGCCTCCACCTCCTAAGTACTGGGATTACAGGCGTGTGCCACCATGCCTGGCACCTCCCTGACACTCTATAGCAGTATTCTTATTTTTGAATTACTTGTGGATTCAGTGTGCACAGTTTTGTGTCATAATACTTAATTTGTCATAATACATAATCCTTTCTTGCATTTGGCCATCATCCATGTATCATGTAAGTTCTGCCAGGCCATCATTCCCTAGGTGGTGTGTAGTCTCACGTTGGTGAAGAAACCCAGGCATGCCTGGTATCTTACCTGTAATTCTGTGCCATCTGCCATCACAGAGATTCTGTTTGGGTGTTACTGAGGTAGAAAAGTCTCTGATGCCATTGTTGACTTTCACTATAACCTGAAAAAAGACAAAACATGTCACAGGATTAGTCTAACTTCTCCTCGTCACAATAAAACTGAATTTCTTTAATTTACTGCAGGGAAGCAGTACTTTTAAACAAATATCCAGACTTGATTACATTTGCAACTTGAACACAAGGGGTCACTCTTTGATAAGCAATAGAAACAGTTTAAATTGGTCATGTTCTTGCAGGGAGAACAAAATAATCTTATTGGAGAGAAGAGAGAGAGAGGCAGGATAGAACTATTAACAATGCATTTGCTCAATTTACAGAATGTGCTATATTTACACAAAGCACATTTTAATATTGACAAAGGGCACAGACTTTGAAGCCGAACTACCTGGTTCCTGTTTATCTGCTTTCTGCTTCGGTTTTCTCACATGTAAAACAAGCGTAATAGTATTATGTACATCTGGGAAACGATGGAGGACTGAATCAGTTCACTCACATAAATGCTTCAGAATAACACCTGACATACAGTAAGTACCATGAAAAGCAATATGCTGTGGATCCAAACCAGGGACTGGTGTAGGCTGAGATTTATTGCTGTGTGACTTGATTCAGTATACTAGAATCCCAATAAAACTTAGGTATATTAAGTTTGAAGTGTGGCTGCTTTTTTCAGGGTATCTGGGTTTGATTCCTAGCACCCCCATGGTGGCTAACAACCATCTTTAACTCCAGTTCCAGGCGAATTGGAATCCTCTTCTGACCTCTGCGGCATTGCACGACACTAGTGCAGTCATATACATGCAGGCAATACACACAAAATTAAAATAATAAATAAAATATTTTTAAGTTTGAAACATAATGAAAATATTCCTTTTCTTGTAAATTTATTTGAATTCTGTATGAATATTTCTTAGAAGTATCTTAGGGTGAATGTGGTATTTGTAACATAGTTACAAAAATTTTAGCAATTGAGAATACACATATGTATATATGCATATATATCTGATAAACATATATTTAGAAAGATGCTTTTGCATTTGTTGATGTTAGAATATACTCTTACCTTCCATTTGCTGAAAAAGGTTCTCAGTTATTTTCTAATTCTTTTGTTAAAACTTTATGCTGCTATTGGTGAATTTTTGGCAGCTTCCCCATATTTTTTAATTAAAAATTTATTTTACGAGAGTTTTACTTGGATATATGTAAGCACACTCATGTCATGAAGTGCCCATAGGGAGCAGAAGAGGCTGTTGGATCCCCTGGAACTGGACTTATAGATGATTGTTAGTTGCCATGTGGGTGCTGGGAACTGAACTGGGCCCTCTGTAAGAGCAGCCAGTACTTTTAAATGCTGAGGCATCTCTCCAGTTCCAGCTTTGCCATATTTCCATGTTTCTATTCTAATCAAACAACTCCCAGTACATGAATGTGAATACAAACATTGTATACATTTAAATTGCATGTTACAGCTTCCCTCATTTTCTATTAAAAGACTGATGAAATAGTTCTGTGAAATCAATCTTCTGTCTTAGAGGAGAATACAAGTTTAAATGAAGTACACTAAGACACTACCTGTCCATTTTTCATGTAAACATTCAGGTACTCCCCACTGACACTGTGACCATGGACAAGGGTTCCGGAACTGGTTCTGGGACGGACTTCAAATGCAATTTCAAACTTCAATCCAATATTGAAAGACTCATCTGTGGAGGGAAATATTATTACTATAAGTTCCCAAGAAGAGCAAAGTTAACATTTGTAACTCTGCTGTGATTTTGTAATTACATACTTTTGTGTCTAGTTTGAAAGTTTGATGCATTTCTCAACAGATAAATAGAAAATGAGATACTAAGATAATACAACACTATTGTATGGGACTCAGGAGTGGGGACAGCACACTACAAATATTCCAGATGTGAAGAGAGTCAGGGCTAGAGGGATTCCAGATACCACACCATTTACTCTTGCAAGAGTGAAGAGGGGGCCTGAAAGAGGGTTCAGCAGGTAAATCACCTGCTGTATAAGCCTGGCAACCTGAGTTTGATTCTTGGAACACATGTAAAGGCGGGAAGAGAGAACTGGCTTTACAGTTGTCTTCTGACCCCCATATCATGCATACCACATCACACATATGCATCATAGTAATAAAAGTAGGGGCTGGAGAGGTGGCTTAGCAGCTAAGAGCATATACTGCTCTTCCAGAGGCCCCAGATTTGGTTCCCAGCACCCAGATCTGCTGGTTCACAAGGCCCGTGACTCTAGCACCAGTCTCTGGTCTCTGTGGGCATTTGCACTCATGTAGACATATCCACACACAGACATACACTAGGACACATAATCAAAAATAATTTAGAAGTAATAAAAATATCCAGGTGTGGTGATGCACACCTTTAGTCTCAGCACTTGGGAGGCAGAGGCAGGTGGATCTCTGTGAGATCAAGCCAGCCTGGTCTTTGTAGCAAGTTTCAGATCACTGGGGCTATAGGGAGACCTTGCCTCAAAACAACAACAGCAGCAACAACAACAAACTCACTAAAATGGGAAAAAAATAAAAAAAAATATGGAAGGCAGTTAATTTGAGCAAAGGATAGAATTCGAAGACACATACATATCATACACATACCAATCAAAAGAATGAGAAGACACATATATGTCATCCCAACACAAATCAAAAGAATGGGAAGGCAGGAAAACCTGGGCAGAGGCTATAATTTGAAGCCCCATGTAGAAGCTGGAAAACTAAGCCCCGTGAAGGCCAGTGTGTTTGGATGGTTCTGCAAGATGAGGAGAGGCAGGGAGGCTGGGGAGTCACACCTAGAAGGACTCCAATATGCAAACATGGAAGACAGACTTGATTTTGTGATCGTCCAGGAAGGGATCTCACCTGCTCTGATCTGTACATTAAAATAATTTTAAACAAAATTTTAACTGGTGCTAGTATTTAGAAACTGTTATTTGAGTGACTTAAAATAAAGCCTATTAAGAATAGCTATAGATGTAAAGAAAGGCTACTGATTTTTTCCAGGTTTATTTTGTATCCCGCCACTTTACTAAAATTCTTAATTGTTTCCAGAAGTTTTCTGGTGGAGTTTTTAGCATCATTTAGGTAAACTATCATATCATCTGCAAAAAGGGATAGCTTAACTTCTTTTCTGATCAGTACTCCTTTAATTTCCTTCTCTTGTCTTATTGGCTTAGCAAGTGTTTCAAGCACTATGTTGAAAAGGAGTGGCGATAATGGACAGCCTTGCTGGATTCCTGCCTTTAAGGGAAATGGTTCCAATTTTTCTCCATTTATGATGATATTGTCAGTGGGTTTGCTATATATGGCTTTGATCATGTTGAGGAATGTTCCCTTCAGTCCGATTCCCTCTAGGACTTTAAACATGAAGGGATGCTGGACCTTGTCAAAGGCTTTTTCTTAATCAATTCAGAGAGATCATGTGGCTTTTGTCTTTCAGCCTATTTATGTGTTTTATGATATTTATTGATTTATGTATGTTGAACCATCCCTGCATCTCTGGTATGAATCCAACTTGATCATGATGGATGATCTTTTTGATGTGGGTCTGTATGCGATTTGCAAGTATTTTGTTGAGAATTTTTGCATCTATGTTCATTAATGAGATGGGTCTATAGCTTTCTTTTTTGCTTGTATCTTTGCCTGGTTCTGGTATTAGAGTGACGCTGGCTTCATCGAAGGAATTTGGGAGAATTCCCTCTGTTTTTATCCTTCTGAACAGTTTGAGTAGCAATGGTTGTAGGACCTCTTTAAATGTTTTATAGAATTCTGCTGTGAAACTATCTGGACCAGGGTTTTTTTTAGTTGGGAGGTTTTTAATTACATCTTCAATTTCCTCAAACATTGTGGGTCTGTTTAAACTGTCAATCTCTTCTTGGTTAAGCTTTGTTGGTTCCCAGGATTTGAGATATTTATCCATTTCTCTTAGGTTTTCAAATATAGTGGAGTATAGGTTTTTGAAGTATTCCTGTATGATTGTCTGGATCTTTTCTATGTCTGTTGTGATGTTTCCCCTTTCATCATGAATAATATTGATTTGGAGTTGCTCTCTCTCTTGTTTTTGATTAACTGGGTTAGATGTCTATAAACAAGTGGAGAAGGAATATAAGAAGACATTCCTACTCACAATAGCCTCAAAAATAATAAAATACCTGTGAGCAGACCTAACTAAAGATACCAAAGACCTCTATAACAAAAATTATAAACCCCTGAACAAGGAGATTGAAAATGACATCAAAAGATGGAAAGACCTCCCATGCTCATGGATTGGGAAAATTAATATAGTAAAAATGTCCATTTTATCCAAATTGATATGCAGATTCAATGCAATCCCAATCAAAATCCCCACGAGCTTCTTCACAGACTTGGAAAAAAACGTTAAATTCATATGGAAAAACAAAATACTCTGAATAGCTAAAGCAACCCTGAGTGAAAAATGCAATACAGGGGGATTGCTCTTCAAACTATAGTACAGGGCCATAGTCATATAGACAGCCTGGTACTGGCACAAAAACAGACCCATTGACCAATGGAACAAAGTTGAAGATCCAAACTTGAGCTCATATAATTTCAGATACCTCATATTTGACAAAGGGGCAAAAAAAAATCCTCAATGGAGGAAGGATAGCATCTTCAGCAAATGGTGCTGGCAAAATTGGATCGCCATTTGTAGAAGAACAAAATTAAACCCCTACCTCTCACCCTGTACAAAAATCAACTCCAAGTGGATCACAGATTTCAACGTGAAACCCAAAACCCTGAATGTGATAGAAGAAAAAGTTGGCAACAACCTACAAGACATAGGCATAGGAAAAGACTTTCTTAATCAGACAGCAGCTGTACAGCAGAAGAAACAATCAAGGAAGTGAAGAGAAAACCCACAGAGTGGGAGGAAATCTTCACCAGTGATACATCTGACAGAGCATTAATGTCAAGAATATATAAACTACTCAAAAAAAAAAAGAAAGTAAGAAAACAAATGACCTACTCAAAAGATGGAGTGAAGAGCTGAACAGAGACTTCACCAGTGAGGAAGTAAAGATGGCTGAGAAACATCTTAAAAAGTGTTCAACATCATTAATAATTAAGGAAATGCAAATTAAAACCACTCTCAGATATCATCTCATTCTGATATGACTGGATGAGATCAAGAACACAAAAGACACCAACTGCTGGAGAGGTTTCAGGGAAAGGGGAACACTCATCCACTGCTGGTGGGAATGTATACTCATACAACCATTATGGAAAGCAGCATGGAGAGCCCTTAAAAGACTCAAAATGAGCCTACCACCTGACCCAATCATACCACTCCTGGGTTTACACCCAAAGACTCATCCTACTTCAAAGATACATGCATATCTATGTTAATTGCAGCTCTCTTCACAATAGCAAAGAATTGGAACCAACACAATGCCCCTCAACAGGTGAGTGGATGACAAAAATGTGGTACATCTACACAATGGAGTAGTATTCAGTGGTAAAGAAAGATGACATCATGAACTTTGCAGGTAAATTGATGGAGCTTGAAGCCATTATTCTAAGTGAAGTAACAGTCCCAGAAAAACAAATGGTGAATGGTTTCCCTCCTTTGTGGATGCTAACACCAAATCCCCAATTGAAAGGCAAGCTGAACAACATTATTGTTATACTTCTGTTTATCTGAAAGCAACTATGTTGTTATAATGTAAATCTCTCAAAGGGCTCTAGAATTTACCCACCACTTATTTTCAGCCTTTGTAATTACTGTATATGGGTGGAAAGTATGTATTCATATTTTAGAGCAATATAAAATTAAAGGAGGAAAATGTGAATTCCTAAATATAAAAAAAACTGACTGAGAGAAAGATGCAGGACAGTTATGGCAGAGTGCATGTTGTGGAGGGGTGGGGGGAAGGGAAAAGGGAATATGCCTAAACTGAACTGAGAAATGATGTCTGAAATACACCAAACATCAAAAAAGGCATAAGAAAAGAATAGCTGTGGGGTTGGAGAGATGGCTCAGCAGTTAAAGAACACACTGTTCTTCCAGAGGGAAGTTCCCAACTCCTACATGAGGTGGCTCACAACTGCCTGGAACTCTAGCTCTAGGGGATGACACTTTCCTCTGGCCTCCACAGGCATGGTACTCATGTATACACACACACACACACACACACACACACACACACACACACACACACACTAAAATTCTTAAAAATTGCCCTAATAGTTATGCTCACGATGAAAAGCTCATGGAAACCCTGGGCATTTTAATAGTGTTTGCTTGACATATTTCCTCATAAATCACTTGAAAAATTTTCTGATTTAGTTAATGTTCATGGAGTAGAACCTAAATTATACAGTCAGGTATGCATTTAAAACTGCTAAGATGTTTAGAATTCTTATTATTGAAATTCTAAGAACTCTAAGTGTAGGTTTTAGTAGGAGTAAACAGAGGGGAGGCAGGGAAGGAAAGCAAACCCTGAGGTGGACAAGAGGGCAGTGCCTCTAATTGGAGTCCACTGGACACGAGTGGTTGTTCAAGGAAGTTTATCCGGCTACATTATAATTTACTAGAGGTCGTGCAAAGTGCCTTATGTCTGTTGCACAGAACATGTTAGCAGGATTGGGTCATTAAGACAGTGTGGTTGAAGGAACTGAAAATGCAGAGAACAGAATTTGGAAGGATAGTGTTTTGCTGGGGTTGTAGAGCAAGAGGAGGGGGTGGAAATTCCTTTAGTGGGGTCAATAGATCATGCTATTGAGGAAGATTTAGAGTACTAAGGTGGATTGAGAGCTGACATAGATCAGGGCACAGAAGCACACAGGGGTTCTCAAGGAATCAGTGTAGTCTGCATCTACAAGTTTGGCATCTATGGGGAAAGTCTGGCCAAGAGAGCAAACCAGAGTAGGTGCTGCATATTCGGTTTGAAACAGGAGGAAAGACTGATGGTCCTCTAAGAAAGAGGTCATCTTACAGGGCTGAGCCTGGCATTAAATTTTAACGTTGGGCCTGATATTATTTGTTAACTACCTCCAGGAAAAAAATAATGTTTCATGATCTGTGCTTTTAACATAAATCATTATTTTCAGTTTGTTTTCTGTTGTTATAACAGAATACCTAACACTGGGTGATTTATAAAGAGATGAGGTTTACATTTAGCTCACATTTCTGGAGGTTTAAAAGTCTAGAAGTATGGTGCCATCATCTGGTAAGGGGATCTTACAACAGAAATGGAAGGACGGGTGGACATGTGTGCAAAGATAGAGGATAAGAGAGGTGCCAAGCCTTCTTTACACGACCCACTCTGGTGGTGAGCAGTCCAGCAATCTTTCTTAATGACTGAATTTCCTCTTCTAAGCTCTAGCTTTTCTTAATGATGTTATATTGGGGAATAAGTTTTAACATGAATTTAGGTGAGGACAATCACAGTGAAACCTCAGCATCTTATTACCTAGAACCACATATCCTCCTTCTGTTGAAAAGTAAGTGCCTGTTTCCATTGGGCCTTCAAAGCAAGGGGTCACACTAAACGTTTGAGAAGCAGAGGTGATGGAGGCACCGTTGAGCTGGAGATTGCCAAGACAGCCGCTGAAACTGTACACTGAGTTAATCTGAAAGAAGAAGATATTGTTTAAAATCCATTTGCCCGGCATGCTGATAGACCATGGGAAAGCAAAATTAGAGGGCATGAGACTTGACAGGAACAAATTCATTCTTTATTTTAGCTATATGAACGATCAATAGCTTTCCTGGTAGTTGCTTTGAACTCATTCATTGAAGCTAGACTTTTATATTTAATAATATCGGTTTGTAGTAATTAATCAATGGAAATGCTACTATAGACCATGACAAAATAACTTGCAGCTATGGTTTTCTAATTGAATATTTGAAGTCTTATCATTTGTTTTCCTTCAGGAACGACAGAAGGGGCCAAGATCCGTAATATGGATGAAAATTCTGTATAAACAGAAGAAAGCCTATGGTTCTTGCTTCACCAGCTGTTAATGTAGTCGAGAATTTATCATAATACAAGACATGAAAGTTGATCATTTTAGACAAGTGATTTCTAGTGATATTTGGAAACTGAATAAAGATTACCATGTAATTGGAGCTGCTTACTTAAAGTCTAATTATAATTTAAAAATTTAACATTTAAAGGTCTATCTTAATGGGTTGTAGAAATGGATTAGCACTTTATGATAAAATCAAATTGATATTTGTTTTAGGAAAAATTTACTACTTTGATACATTTCTTTCATTTGCTAAGTATTTTTAAGTGAGTAATATTTCTAATTTTTAAATTGCAAAATAATGTTTTTTGTATTCCCATCTTTTCTTCCTTCCATGCCCACATTCCTTGCACATTTAAAAATTGTGCTTGTGAAAGAAACAAAAATGAAATTGTATTTTCATGATGACCTGAAGTTTTTTGTCCACTCAGTAATACAACAGAATGACTTGCTCTCTGGTTTAGGAATCTCTTTATATTAAAATGGCAAGCACAGAACTAGCAAGGCCTCCCTGAGATATCACTTTCAAGATATTTCATACCTCTGAAACTTTTCTTATCTCACTTCTATTCGAAAATCGAAAGATGCCTCCTGTCTTTATAATGCCCTGGGGTGGACGGAAAGGCCACAGGACAATAGACTATCCGTTTTCTACTCTGTAAAACGGGGACTGGGCCTCAGTGATCTCTGGGTTCTGAAGTCAGTTGCTCTACCTCACCATGCTTGGCTCACCTGGACATTTTTCACAGCCCTTCCAGGAGCCACTCCTCCCAAATAAATAGGACCTTTGATTTTCCAGGCAGCTCCAGTAGAAGGAAGGCTTTCTTCTAGGACTCTCAGACCATCAATAACCAGTCGGCCACTGTTCTTTTCCCGAATAAATATCACCTGGATGGACAGAAGAAAACAGCATTTCTTCAGTATGTTCCCAGGCTGGGGCAAGGCTGTGCTGTGTCCCTCCCAGTCCTGAGATTGCATGTTGTGGGGAAGCAGAAGACAGTTCATACGAACATGGGCCATCTCTGAAGGTCAGGGTGTGTCTGGCTTTTTTCTGCTTCATGGGTTTCCAGCTCTCTAGTTTTTGGAATGTGAGAAACTGTCCTTTATTCTGTCTTTGTTGTACAGCATGTCTTTATTGTGAATTGTCTCTAGATTCTTTACTTTATACATATTGGTTTCGTTTTCGGGCTTTTCTTGAGTTTACCACTTCATGTATTTGAGAAAATACTAATTTATTTTCTGATCCCTAGATTGAATCACGTATGTTCTGCTTGCACGTATGTAAGTGCACCACATGCATGCAATGTCTATAGAGGCCAGAAAAGGGTGTTGGATATCCTGAGACAGAGTAACCGACAGTTGTTAGCTGGCATGTGGGTGCTGGGAACCTAACCTAGGTCCTCTGAAGGAGCAGTCAGTGCTCTTAACTACTGAGCCATCTCTCTAGTCCCAAATCCAAGGATGAATTTTTGAGTACAGATCATATTTGTAGCAGGGCTCTTTAGGAAGCTCTTCCTGACTAATAAGCCCACATGCTCTTTCTCTGTCCTTTCGGATTCCTATAATTAATTATAACACATTTGCCTTGCTTCCTCTTGTCACCCCATATCTACTGTTTTCTTCCAATATTTAGGGAGTTCTCTTAGTATAACCTGTCTTCCTAAGTGGTTTATTCATTTTGTGCCATTTATAGATTACCCTATAAATGATATTTAGTAATAGTTGATGAAAAATTTAAACCTATCACTAGTGAGAAAAAAGTGATAATTGATTAGAAACCAAAACAGCTCATGCAGCTTCCTGAACTTTTGTTTAAAATAATTATAGTTGGACTATAACTACTAAACATATGCATCAAGGTTTTTAAGGAATTAATGACATCTTGAAATTAAACTCTGAGTTCATAGCAGCAGAATTTTAATATGGCTGTTTCTACCGGGGCCAATGCTATTCTTTGCATTCAACTTACGTCATGCCACAAGCCATCATTGTATTTCTCCTGGCTTCTGATCTTTAGTTTCTTGTGGCCGACATTAAACATGAAGACCAAGCGACCATGAGCCAAGAACAGAGTCATGAAGTCATTCTCTTCTTGGTCTGAGACGTAGAAAATCATCCCATGGGAGGAACCGGTTTTCAAACGAATAGAAAACTGAGATCTGGTAAATGAAAAGATACCATATGTAAAATGAGACTGAGAATAGTCTTCAACTTCTCAAAGTAATACAGTACAAGGAAGAACCCAAACAGCTTTGTTCTAATGATCCCTTACTTTAGTTAACAAATATTGGGTAAGCATGGCCATGTCAAAAACCTAAATTCTTCTCTACCTTCTTATACAACAGGGGTATGTTCCATATTGAAGAAAGTTTTGTCTTGGTTAAGGATCTTATGGTATCCTGCTTTGAAAATTAGTCAAAAGGAAAGTTTGTAAGAGCTGAAGGTAGTGAAAGACTGCAAGGAAAGTGTTTTCCAAGCAGCAGGGCAGTTACTACAGAAATTCACAGCAACTGTATCAGCATGCACAAGACTTATGTAAAGTCAAGCCAGACAAATTCTCAGCATAGAGTGCGGTGTGTGTGGGGTGGGGTGGGGTGGGGTGGGGGAAGGTGGGTAAGAAGTCCCAGCCCTAGCTGCGGAGCTATTGGTAACTGCTAGCCGCTGGGAGAGGGGGAGTCAGTTTTCTTTAAGGGTGGGATGCAGCGTAGGTTGATCAGGCTCCAGGGGATGGACCCACACTGAAGGGGATTTGGGGACTCAAGTTAGACTGGATAGGCCTTAGGAAAATAATAGAGGACATGAAATCAGGCAGGGTAGAAAGGGGAACAGGGGTTTTGTAATAGGGTGGAGGGGTTCTGAATATGATCAAAATACATTGTATGCAGTTCTAAAAAAATCAATGAAAGTACTTATAAAGAAGAAAATTGGTAAACACTAAAATCCTATAAAATTAACTTATCTCTGTGGATGAACGCTAGTGAGTAACTAATAGAGGAATTTTCACAGAAAGATATATATTTTGTATAATATATATATATATATATATATTAGCGATTTGTGAAATACTGGGAAGAAGTAATGAGGCATGAGATAGCTGGAGGGTCACAGGTGCACATGCATTTGAATTCCCATAACTAGCAGTTTGGGTGCACTCTCCTTTAGAATCCAAGAGCAACTCGTGTGGGGAGGAAGTGATCTCAAGATAATGGGCCCCTTGAAACTTGCCTTGATTAAGATGTCTTTTGTTTGATTAAATATGGTAAACTCCTGGGAAATGCTGTTTTATGTATCTTACATTTGGAGATAGACCTGAGAGCATAATTTCTTGGAAAGCAGGAATCATGTACTATTTAGTATACACTTTAACAAGAGGATAATAGGAGTAAGACAACATCCAAAGGAAAGATAGGAAAAGGGTGTCCTGTAGCAAAGAAAGCCGGAACATGGCCTTAAGTTTCTGGAAGCATAGTATGGGGCTTTACTTTTCACCGAAGTCTCCTTGTAAGTGTTCAAACTCTTGGCGGCTGTTGGCTGTCCCTCCGAATTGATAGGCATGCTTTATTGCTTTGGGGCTGTTGGAAAGGTGGCAGTGAGAGTCTCTTGGAGCATTCAGCTCTGGAAATTTCAGAGCAACAGGATCCCATGAAGGTGCATCTTTGCTTTTCTCTCCCTATAGGAACAGGAGACAAGTGAGGATATTGAGAGAGAAAAGTGATGCAAGTAGTAACAAACTAATTTTTGACGTCTTTGACCTTCATAATAATGCAATTGCAATAAAGTGGCTATTGTTTGCATGTTTTCCATTCATGACATGGTAGGCTTCTCTCTTCTTTCTCTCTGTCACCATAAACAAATTACAGCAACAATAACAACACAGCATGTTAACAAACCTAAAATTCTAGTCTGTGATTGTAAAACAGCGTGACAGTGAAGCTGTAAGATACCCGTGTTATCATTTAAATGAAGCTCATATCTTGAGTAATAGCAAAAAATGGAAAAAGTTGCCAATAAAATAACCCTGAGAGAATCAATCAATAAGACCTTACAGAGGCAACAACACCAAGTTAGCACATAGTATTATTTACATACATTGTGTAAAAAGAAATTTCTTGAAAATAGTTAATATATTTTTTGTTGACAGGATACATAGCAAAATCTTATGTGACAGAACGAATATAGGGCTGTATTTTAAAATATAATTTTTACTAGTTTTCTTCTTTGACAATTTCATACACACACACACACACACACACATATATATATATATATATATATATATATTTTTTTTTTTTTTTTTTTTTTTTTA